>VUQH01058158.1:0-20424 GCA_015106775.1 Etroplus canarensis
GATATATTGGACAAAAGATGTTGAAGATGGAGCTGCCAGGCAGGAGGAGGAGAGGAAGACCGCAGAGAAGATTCATGGATGTAGTGAAGGAGGACATGCAGAGGGTTGGTGTGAGGGAGGAGGATGCAAGGGATATGGTGAGATGGAGGCAGATGATCCGCTGTGGCGACCCCTAACGGGAACAGCCGAAAGAAGAAGAAGCAGCTTTGGTATCAATTTAAAATCTGTTTATTCTCAATGAACTTAGAGGCTTAAGGTGCTTGGGTAGCTTAGCTTACCATGAATACTGAAAACTGCCGAAGTAGCACTGTCAGAAGGTGAATAAAGCTGCCTTCCTGTATTTTTTTAAAAGTCACATATTATCATAATGGATAGTTTATTTAGGTTAGTGGCTGTACCCTATTATTGATTTTCTCATCTTAGCATGAAAGTAATTAAGCATATTTCCTCACATGCCAAATTGTTCTTTTAAATAGTGTCTAGGTCTTTACAATATTTTGATTTCATTTCTTGTGTTTCTCTGACTGACTTCATTAATTACCTGCCGATAGAAATTTTAAAAAAGTAATATGGGTAACTTTGGTATTGGTCCATATCTGAATTTGAGAAAATATACAGAAAGCTAGTGGTACAACAACTGCAGATATCACAACCTGTGTTAAGTGTTAACTGGTTTTATTCCATTTGTGCTCTGGCTGATTCAGTCAAATTATGATGCCTGTTTTTATGTTATAATGACACTATAATTTACTCCTCCACTTCCGCTGTCTGTGTGTTTCAGGGAAAGGTTGACTCAATGGTTACATCACTGCAGCTGCGCTCTCAGATCCAGGTGAGTGTCCAGCTCTAAATGTGTCAGACCCCAGGAAAAGGCAACTTCCTCTTCAGTGTGTCAGCAGACAGGCTGAGAAGAGGCTGAGGATTTGCCTGGTCATGATGATCCCAGGGAAAAGCAATTTATTTGACCACAAAGTAGCATCTGAGAGATTGTGGTTAAACTATAAGAGTAATAACATTTTAAAAATGCAAGTTTAAAAAATTAAACTGGCAGTTTAAATATTGATAATTTCCCAAACTGTTAAAAATCTGTACTTTAAAAACAGCTCATCAATAAAGAACACTGCCACTGCACTATATATAGGTTAACATATCTTTTTTCATCCCTTTAAGGAATCCTTGGGGCTCAGCAGTACCATGTCCACTCCAGAGACTGAGAGAAGGTAAAAAAGGAGAAAAAAACAAAAATAACCCTGTTTAACAAACTACTATGGCACAGTTTCTACTGGGTAGAAGCATCTGTAAAATCTTCATTGAATGTGATGTATAAGATAATAAATATAGTTGCTATTATTTTTGCCCAGATAATGTTTGTGTGGAACCTTTACACAGGACATAGTTATTATTTATTTAAGTCCTATGACTTCCGGAAGTTAAAACGCAATGACTCTTCCTGTATTATCTCCGTCACCCCTGGCGACACGTGCATTTCCTCTGTTTCCTGGTGTAAGATTTATGAAGCGTTCCTTTATAACCTCCAAACTTACTTCCTTCCTTTCATTGTTTCTTTGGAAAGATTTTGAAGATTAGTCACGCACTATCATTGGAAAGCTTGAGTAAGATTTAATGATTTAGATGATGAGTAATGAGAAAGCAACACATTGATTTGATTTGTTAAAAAGACACAGAAGTTCCCTGAAAGCTGAGCAATAGCTGTCTTTGTTTTTCAGGATTTAATTATCATTGCGAAGAGGCCTATATTATTCAGAACTTGCCCAGGGACACAGCAATTGTATAATTCCTGTTAGAGAAGTATTGATAAAAATCTTACTCTGCCCCCTAGTGAGTGATCATGACATAGAATTGCAAGGAATCTGACAGACATAACTATGAGCAAAATAGGGTTCCTTTTTAGAAACAAATAGTTATTTTTACACTTTTTAATATCATTACTTTTCTTTTTCTTTAAGATTCCACAAATCCAGACACCATCCCTCCAGCTGTTTTCTTTTTAATCTCATAGTGCATTGTGTGCCTGTGTTATTTCCTGTGTTAAATACATATATGGCAAACTGCTTGAGATTATAACTGTTAATAAGAGCTACACAAACTTAATTAGAGCTATTTATCTTTCCATTTTTTTACTGTAAAATTTGGAAAAAGGAAAAACACTGATTTCTCACACTGTAACCGTGAACATGGTGTACAGTTTGAATACCATTAGTGTACTGCTAGCTCTTTGTAATATATGTATAAAGTTAGCTCTACTTTGATGCAGTGCATAGTCTTCACCCTGTCATATCAAGCAAAAGTTGCACTCACTGGCCCATTTGTTAGGTACACCTTCATAGTACTGGTTTGGACCCCTTTTGTTTTCATAACTGCCTTAATTCTTCATAGCATACACTCAACAAGATGCTGGAACCATTCTTCAGAGATTTTGACATGATAGCATCGCATAGTTACTGCAGATTTGTCTGCTGCACATCTGTGATGCAAATCTCCCATTCCACCACATCCCAAAGGTGCTCTGTTAGATTGACAGCTGGTGATTGCAAAGGCTATTTGAGTACAATGACCTCATTAGCCTGTTCAAAAAAACAGTTAGAGATGATTTGAGCTTTGTCACAGGTCTACTAATAGAAGAAACTATGGTCATGAAGGGAGGGATATGGTCAGCAGCAATACTCAGGTAGCCTGTGTCAGTTAAATGATGTGCAACGGGTACTAAGTTGCCCAAAGTCTGTCAAGAAAATTTCCCTCACACCAACCTGAAACACTGTGAGGCAGGATGGTTCCATGGTTTTTATGTACTTTGTGCCAAATTCTGGCCCTACCATTCAAATGTCACAGTAGAAATCGAGACTTATCAGACCAAGCAACATTTTTCCAGTCTTCTATTGTCAAATTTTAGGGAGTCTGTATGAATTGTAGCCCCAGTTTCCTGTCCTTAACTAACAGGAGGTGTGGTCTTCTGCTGCTGTTACCCATCTGCTTCAAGGTTCAATATGTTGTGCTTTCAGAGATGGTATTCTGCATTACTGTGGTTGTAGCCAGTGGTTGTGTTACTATTGCCTTCCTTTTCTCTTTTCCAGGCCCTTCTCTTAGAAACCTAGAGGCCGTTGTACTGTAAAATCTAGTATAGCTTATGAAATGCTTAGACCAGCTCATCTGGCACTGATAACTATGCCATGTTTAAATCATCTCTCTTACCCATTCTGATGCTTATTTTGAACAATAGAAGGTTGTCTTGATCATTTCTACATATCTAAATGCAATGAGTTCCTGCTGTGTGATCGACTGATTAGATATTTGCATTAAGGAGCAGTTGAACAGGTGCACCTAATAATGAGGCTGGTGAGTGTATGCATTTAATCCTCTTGACACATACATAAAAAGTATGGTTTTACTTAAACCAGAATATTTTAAAATAGATACTTTAAAGGCACCATAAAGCAACTAGGCATATTACATTTCTAATCTTAAACTAATCTTCTAAAAGACAAATTATGATACAATTTGTTTAATCAACAAAACAGGCTCAAATATTTAAATTTAACTTCAAATTTATATGTAATTTGATTTATTTTTGGTCAGGACTGAACCTGTACGACTTCTGCTTTACAAAACGCAAAGTTGATCAGTTTTCAGAGTAATATTTTGAGTCACCACAAACAAGTGTGAACAGATGAGGCCGTGAGAAAGGCAGACACAAACAAACAGTCCAGAGAGATGAAAAGAGAGTGAGAGACAGAAAGAGAGAGGGAAAGTGTGTGGGGAATGCAGAGGCCATGTTAGTGCCGCTGCTGCTGCTGCAAAACCCCAAGCAGAAAAGAAAAAGGCTCTATTGTTCCAGCGATGGCTGCAGAGCACTGACCGTTGTTCATCAGCCAAGAGCAGCCAGTCTGTTTCATTTGTTTTGACTACCTTGATTTGCCTCTGCTGTGATGCTAGTGTTATGGGGAAAATTGTGCTTCTGTGAATCTTATTTTTGTTATATTTTTTAATTTTTTTTAAATCTGATGCAATTTGAGTTGAAAAGGGAGATGGTTGAATAGCAGGAAAAAAAATGAAGAAAATAACTTTGGACAGCAGGTACTGTTGCATTCAACAGTTTGATCCTTGAATTGAACTCTTCAAATTAAGTGAATATTTTATTTGATTTATAGGTTTCCTGTTCACAAATCCAGCTCAGATGATGGATCAGGAGGTAAGCTGAAGTTTTACTGGTATATTGGTAGGATTTCTTTAGTCCAATATATTCCTCATTTGTTATGGAAATGCATAAAGATTCCTTTGCATACTAAAACTTTCATTTGTGTTTTTATTTTGAGAAGCCCTTGACCATATTATTTTTCAATAATGGCAATATTTGTAGAGATTATGCTTTGAATTTAGTGATTTTTTTTTCTGGGTCAAAAATTGGTTTGTGCATAATAGGAAAATGGGATGGAAAGCGAAAGAGCAAGTCTTTTTGGCAGAGTTTCAGAAAGTCCCAGAAAGGAGTGGTGCATCAGATTCCGAAAGGTATATGAAGTAAACACAAAAATCTACTTTGTTTTTGACATTCAGAGTTTTTCTCAAATCATAATATATTCATAGAGGGCATCAGTTATGTTTAGTCATGTCAGTTGTCATTTCTACTTTTCAGGTGATGATGTTGGTTTTGTGGCCAGTGAAGTTACCATGAGTGATGAGGAGCGTATTCAGCTGATGATGATGGTGAAGGAAAACATGATCTCTATAGAGGAAGCCCTGGCACGGGTATGATTTTGTGCATCCCGAAGAAAGTCATATTTAAATTGTGTTTCCTGACATTTGAACACTAAACACACCTTTTAAAAAAAGCATTTTTGGTATTTCTTCAAATACTATACAAACACTTATTTGGAAGAAACTACAAGAAAGTCTTATTAGATTGTAGTAAACTCCATAAGCAAATCAGACTGCATTACAAAAAATAGCCTGATACGGAAATGACGTTTTGATCTTTCTTATGTTTGCTCAATGCAGCCTTTAATCTGCACAATTTTTAAAATTTGCTATAAACACTACATTTTATAGAACTGAAACCACATCAGCTGGTTGGTTACACATAATGTATTCTAGATTTGTGTCATTAACTAACAGGCTCATTCGTGTTTTGCAGCTGAAGGAGTTTGAGATACAAAATAGACAGACGTGCAAGCCCGATCTCACAGAGTGCACCGATCCCTCCAGCACCACAAATGAGTCGTTCAGCTGCAACGTAAGTCTCTAAAGGTGTCTTACTTGCTTTATACTGGTGAATCACTACTTCAGAGAGTGTGTTGTGCATGAGGGCCTCTGATTTACCAGTGCCAAGGCTACTGAACTATTGACAGTGACGCTCTCTTTCGCTCTGTCCTTGTCCCGGCAATGAACCAGGGCCCCTCCAAAGCCCTGCAGCTCAGGGCCCTTTCCCAACTGCAGGGCACTGGGCGGACTTCTATTCATTGCTGTCAAAGCGCTAACCCCCTATTGTGCTGTGGTGAGCGGGTGGATTCAGCACGGGGCTCTGTTATGCCGGCCACAGCTCTTTTATGCATGGGCTAGATGATTAGGGGGCTCAGGTTCAGGGCACATTTTTTCAGATTAGTTTGGATGGCCTGACTTTTTCTCTGTACTGTATGTATCCATCTCACTTTCTCTTTTTTCTTATTTGTGTGACCTTTGTTAATCAAAGACCAAACTTCGGTTGTATATTTTAAACCACTAATCAGCTTTCATTTTGTCTGCTGATGTCTATTCTGGGATATGCATGTCGCCCATGCTTTGGTCAGCATGTCAATACTCAACATGTATAACTTGAATCTTTGAATATACCACTGACATTTTAAAATAATAGTTAAGGTGATTTCCAAGTAGCTAGCTAGTCATTTTCCCGTATATAGAAAGCCTTTTCTAGTCTGTTGTGAGCCAGTGCGTATGTATTAGGTCTTTGCATGGGTTACACTGTCATCACTGTGGTTTCCTACCACATATTTATATAAAGCTAAAAGTGGTTCTACATCAGATAGTTGCAAAGCATCCACAGCATGTACACAGCTGAGTTCCTATAATTGTTTTTGAAAGATATGAGATGTTTAGGGTTTGCGTAGTATAGTATGCAGAGAGCAAAAGTGTAACATAATATCTCCTCTCATTTGAAAATATTGGTCCTCAGAGCTGCAGTGTTGTTCACCTCACAATTATTTTCTTTTGATACAATTCCTATCCATTCTTATCCCATCAGCCTTGTGACCTGTCAGACAACGAACAAGAGGAATCTCTTACATTTAGGAGGCTCCACAAACTGGTCAACTCCACCCGCAAAGTGAAGAAGAAGCTGATCAGAATTGATGAGTCTAAGAGGCCCGGAGCAGAGGGTACTAAAACTACTGTCAGATAAGCTCTGAGGATGTTGCCAATATCACAATTTTACATGATAAAAAGTTTTTTCCCAGGTAAAATGCATGGGTATTTTGTTTCACGTGGTTTAAAAAGTAGCAGTGGTGTCTATAGTTAGAACATGCTGCATGTACAGCAGTGAGACCAATGCTAAGTGTGACACAGAGTTGAGAGAATTTATCAGTAACAGTGAATTATCTGGTGATGATAATGATGATATTTGAAGCATATTTTCACTATTCGCAGAGCCAATAATGATGATTACAAGTTGGGAATGTTTAAGGATACAAGTATTTAATACAGTATTATTAGCAGGTTGGATAGTCCTCTGAAACAGCAGGTAAACAAAGAGATGCTGCAATAGTCTGCACCCCATAATTACATGTCAATCTCCTTCGTTCTCATTTTACCCACCAGAGAGCCCTAATTCAGATAGTCTTCTCTGTGGAGATGCCAGCATCTCACTGTATTCAGGTGTACAGAGGAAGCCTTTGGTCTGTCCAGTGGATTCCCTGGCTTCAGCGCTACAGGAACAACTCACCTATGACAGAGACTTGGACAGCCTGACAACCTCCCCCTCATCCAGCAGTCTGGATACCTGCAGCAGTCAAAAGACCTTCCAGGCTTTGAGCAAGTCTACTGGGAGCTCTGTTCAGAAGGAAACCAACATATCAGGGGAGGTGAGGGAGCCAGGTGAAGGTTCCTCCTTTTCTGAAACCGATGGTTGCAGTGAGGAACCTAAAATTGCACGCTCAGTTACCGATGGGGAGCTCCAACACAGGTCCCTCAGCCCACTCAGCCTCCATGGGGTGAGTACAGAGACACATTTGAATAAGGGCTGTAGTTTGGCTAGTTACTAGTGAATCTTTTCACCTCTATTGTCAGTGTTTGTATCATTGGTACCATCATGTAGCCCTCTCAATAAGGCAAGAACAACTGCTTATTCATCCAGAGCCTGGCTGACTAATAGGCGAATCCACATAACGTTCTTGATGCCTAAAGATGTCTCAGTTATCAGACACACTGATTTTACACATTATGTGCTCTTCTTCTTAATTTGAAGTTTATTTGTAAAACAGCCCTGCAGAAATTCCATATGAATTCTCTTAATAAACCAATACCTATCAGCACTGCTGTTTCTGTGTCTGCACTGATACCTGTTACATGTAAAGCCAATTTTAGGTTCAGCAATATGTGACTCCCCTAACTAAGACTTTTTGGACATTCTGTATATATTGTCTTCCTAATTATTAATTCCTGCAAATCAGTTATTGGTTCTGACTTGATAAGCATATGTCGGTCATGTTGTAGTTTAAAAGTACAAATGATGGACTAAACTGGTACCTGCAACAAGTGTGGGTCCTGCAGTTGACTCTCAAGATATGTACTTAAATCTAACTAGGTTTCTTGTTTCGTGTTTTTTCACAGAGAGCTTGTAGCTTTGGAGGATTTGATCTGACCAGTCGCTCGGTGAATGCAGTCAACTCTGACAATGATAACACTGTATGTAGCTGCTGCTCTACCTGAACACAGTCAAAAGAAACATCTAACCTTGTTTACTTAGTCTCCTCACTGTTTTGTTTTTGCTTCTCCATGTTTGTAAATTAGAGCAAAGCTGCAGATGGGAATGTAAGAGATGGCGTTAAGTCTCCACCAACATCTCGCATCTCTCTGGGCAAAAAAGTAAAGTCTGTGAGAGAGACAATGCGAAAACACATTTCAAAGAGATACCACTCTTCTCTCTCTGAACAGGTATGTTTTAGAAATATTCATCTATGTTACTGTTACCGTTGTGAAGTATTATTTTGAGTATTCTCAAGCATATATAATCATTTTTTTCCCTTACGTTTTCTAGTCAAGCCCAGACCGCTCATCCAGTTGCCCTCACTCGCCACAGATAGATTCAGACCCTTTGGAGAAACCCAAACTGAAGCCAGGAGGATCTGTGGAAAGCCTGAGAAGTTCGCTCAGCGGACAAAGTTCCATGAGTATGTCTTTGTGTTCAAATAGCTCTCAGTATTTGCTTAAACTTGGAACACCAGATGTGTAGTGTTTATTGTATAAATCTTGAAGGATGTGCTGCCTTTGAGGTAGTCTAAGCGTTCTGGTCTTACTGTTTTCATCTGAGTGAAAAACTGTATCTCCTGTCATGTTAAGAAGCACATTAAAAATATTTGTCAGGTACTAACAGACCCATGATAGCTTATGGTCTTGACATGAGTCATTCTTCTTTTGTGATGTGTAGGCGGTCAGACAGTGGGAACCACAGACTCCTCCAACAGCAACAGAGAGAGTGTTAAGTCTGAGGACGGAGAGGAAGATGAGCTGCCTTACCGTGGACCCTTCTGTGGACGTGCTCTGGTCCACACAGACTTCACTCCAAGTCCCTATGACACTGACTCACTAAAGCTCAAGGTACATTAAAATATATTACACATTATGTTGAGATGAGGTAATGTTAAAAAAAAACCTCAAGCCTTACTGATCTCATTTTGCAGAGTGGAGACGTCATCGATATTATTAGTAAACCTCCGATGGGTACGTGGATGGGGATGCTTAACGGTAAAGTTGGCACCTTCAAGTTCATTTATGTGGATGTTCTGAATGAAGAGGAGGTGAAGCCTAAGAAAACACGAAGGAGGAGAAAGGCCCGGCAACCCAAACCCACCTCTGTGCAGGAACTGCTCGATCGCATCAACCTCAAAGTAAATAAAAGCATACATTTATAAAAATCAGTATGAGTTGTAGATAACATGGGTATGTGATGGGTTTTAGCTTTGTTTAAAGCAACTGTTTTAACATTTTGGTGAAATACAGTTATTAACTTATGTTTTGAGAGTTAGATAATGGTAACAAGCCTCATGTCTGTATTAAAAATGATGATGTTCTGCCCATCCACCTCTTATGTTCAATAATTAGTTCACCCTTCAGCCTCAGTAACAGGTTTTTAGCATCATAAGAAAAACAAAGTGCAGAAATGACTCGATGTGATTTGGGGACATTTTGTTGTGGTCAAGTACTTATTGAGTTCAGTCACAATTGTGCTTTTTATACTTTTTTACACACAACAAGAGGTTTGTCTTTACCTCAGCAAAATGATTTTCCCCACTTTCTGTCTTTTCAGCAAGATGTGCTTGCTCAATTGAATTCTTCCCTTCCTTCCTTTTTATTGATCTGTCTTTGCACCTTTCATCCCCACCTCTCCACAGGAGCATCTTCCCACCTTCCTTTTTAACGGTTATGAGGATCTGGACACGTTTAAGTTGCTAGAGGAGGAGGACCTGGATGAACTGAACATCACCGACCCTCAACATAGAGCTGTGCTGCTCACTGCTGTGGAGCTGCTGCAAGAGTATGATGGTGCGTCAGGCAAACAATAGAAAGTCTCACTCTGACATAGAAACATTGGAATATTTGAAGGTTTTCATTTACTGATTAAGGCACAAATATATGTGTGAAGCTGGGTTTCAGCTTGTCACTGTTTTGAGTGCAGATGTTCTTTTTGACCAGATGTTTGTCATACATTTTGAGACTTTTTCTTCTGACATGATTTATAGTCTGTAGACATTTTACACTGATGCACCTCAAGTTTTCCAATAAATTCATTATTCAATTTCAAAAATATGTCACACCAGTTTTAAGGTCTGCGCACACACATAAAATGCAGTTTCATTCAAAGATATAGACACCATGACGTCACCTATTGGTTAGTGAAGTCCTGTTATGAAGCCTTAATCTGAGTGATTTCTAAGTCATTAGCCAGTGAGTATAATGCTCCATTATAGCCTGGATAATGCTCCTTTGTTACTCTAACAAAAACCATAATTAACAGAATGAACTACATATTTTATTCAGTGTGACCTGAAACTAGTGACTGGGCAGAAAATTTCATCAGGAAAGTGTTCATTGAGGTCACAGAGTAAGGGAACCAAGGATCATTTTTCCCTAGACTTCTTTATGACCAGGCGTATTTTTGGGACCTGAGGAGTCGCCCCCTGCTGGCCCTTAAAAAGTGTGCACTTCAGACCTTGAAGCTATGTCCACCTTTTCTACTGTTTATGGTTTTACCACAGTAATCGTTAAGATCAGAAGATGTGACTTTCATCCCTCTGGTGGTGGTGTTGTGCTTTGCAGGAAGCAGTGACCCTGAGCGGAACCTTCAGTCAGAAAGCTCGCAGGAGAAGCTGCTGCCAGACAGGCGTGGCCTCTTGGGAGACTCCCCGCGAGACTCGGGCTGCTATGAGAGCAACGAGAATCTGGAGAACGGTAATGACAGCCTGACTCGTCTGTGAACACTGTTCGCTTCTTCAGCCCTTCTCTGCCTCATCCTTGTCTAGAAAGACTCTCCAGCTCAAGCATTCCAAGCCAGCAGTTTTCATGCTCTTCTGGAAAGACTCTGCTGTTGTCACGTTTACTTCTAGCGCTCATTCCCCCTCCACAAGCATCGCCATGCTTTCTTCTGTTTCTGCATCACTGAATCCAACTGTTTTGCAGTCACTCTTGTCCAGTGCTTCTAATATTTGGTGTCGTTTACCTTCTCAACAATATGAAGAAGAGATAAAGGATTGTTACGTGACTAGAAAGTGAACTTACTCGATGTTAAACTGAGCGGTGACATATTTCACACCCTCAGAATCTGCATGCAGAGCAGCTTAAAGGTCTACAAGTAGATCTGCAGCTATGACTTGTGTGGTGGTTTTTGCGTTTGCTGAAAATGGTGACTGTTGAAGCGATGTGTGATAAGAGTGTTTAAACAAGCTTTAGGTTTACATACATTAAAAACTTTCTCAGTAATGGCAGTACATAATTGCTGTAAGTGCTTGCTTTTTCATAGCTGTATCATGCTTACTGTGGCTTTCTGTTTGGGTTTGAGTCTACAAACTGTCAAAATGCCAAGAGTTGTGCTTTCTGTAAAGGAGGGCTCTGAATGTCAAAAGGTCACGTGGTTGGAATACGATGTCAGAACAGCCACATCTGTACAGTGTATTTCTCTTAAGATTGTGCTGTTTGTGTGTATATTTTTTTGGGTCCAGTAAAACATAATGTTGCACAATATTTGATCATGTGCCTGAAAACTGCATAATGCAGAAGAATTAAAATATTTGCTTAACAGTATGTGGTAAATATGGCATTTTGTATTACTGTAAATGCACTAAAATGCAGAGGGCATAGGATTACCTTAAAATGTTTAACCCACTTCTGACTGAAGTGTGGCAGGTTTAAGGGCCTGAAATCTCAGCATTTATTGAAGTGTGCTTCTGTCACGGTTGGGTGTGCGGAATAAACCGTTCCATACTTCACCACACTTGACTGCTTTGCTTCTTTTCTTTTACCCATCGTTCATTTTAGCGCACATTTAGCTGCTTGTTTTTACTTTTCTCTTGGGCATTCTGTCACAGTTGCCACCTTTTTTTCCAACACTGACTGCTCCGCTGTGTTTCTGTTTAAGTCAAGATACATGTCACAACTGACTGGCACCTGCATGATCTGCACACACTTATTTATTTCAGGAAGGAACAAAAAGACACCTTCAACCCTCAGCAGGTCTTCATCTGGTTTTGAGTCCAGCCACCTCCTGTCCCCAGAGTACCCTGTCCTCCCCCTGCCCCTCACTTCCACCCAGTCCAATAAGACTTCAGTCCAGAATAAACCCACATGCCTTCTCAGTGTCCTTCCTAAACCCCCAAAGACAATTCTAAGCTCAACAAAAGGTTGTATTGCACATGGAGCCATTGCTAGGAGCCACAGCTGCATGGAACTAAGAAGCATGGCACCAAATCGGCTATGCCGCTGTTTCTCCCTGACGACTCTCTACAAAGAGCAGAAGCGAAAACTCCTCAGCCCTAAAGACTGGAATCTGAACAAAGAGAGCATGCAACACACAGTAAATCCCCAAGTATTTACACTCGTGTCTCCATCCTCCCGGTCTTCATGTAGGACATCGTGCAATGCTGTGAGCATGACTTCAAGCATGGATGAAGGTAATTCCTTTCTCCCTGAATGGGCAGGGGCAACACAGCAGGAACACCTTGAGCTGCCACCCACAGCTCTACCTGATGGATCCAATGATCATGTAGCTACACCTTCCTCACTAAAGCCACGCCAAGCGGTCTTACCAACAGAAACTCCCTGCAGGTGCGACTACATACATCACATCTTTTCAGAGGAAAAGAAGGGAGCTTCAATTTCAGCCGCTTCTGAAGCCCGTCGACTGAAATTGAAAAGAACGAAGAAGACATACGTTAGCTCAGAAAATCTGGGGGTTAAGTCCTGAGCTGGCAAAGCAGCCAGTTTCTAACAAGGTAGTGTTTTCACATGTACAGTAAGGTGTCACTTTACAGCTGTTAAGGATGTTTGAAATACAGTTTCTGAAATTATAACTATGGGTTTTCAAAGACTTGGAAAAAAATACTGTAGTGTAAACTTCTCCTCTTAAGTGAAAACTTGAAGGGTTGGGGCTACAGTGTTTACCACATTCATGTATGACCTGTCTGCTGACCCCCTCAGTCACAGTTTCAGTGTTCTCCATTCAGCTGAATCAAGTCTGTGCCTCGACAGTGGACCTGATCAGAATCCAGTAGTTACACCAGCAGCAGCAAGTGGTCATTTTATCAAAACAAAGCCTTCATGAATAATTTACTCATTGTTGGGTTTACTGTAATGAAATATTTTCAGACTGTTAATATGGACTTCACTGAGTTTTGTGCGTGTGTGTGTGTGTATATATGTGTGTGTGTATATATATATATATATATATATATATATATAGAGAGAGAGAGAGAGAGAGAGAGATTAGTGACAATTCAGACTATAGAAGAAAAAGCGCAGATGCAAATAAAAGCTCTTTTCTTTTCAGGGTTCTGGTTTTACACACAGACTCACTGTCACACTGTGATGTTACTGGCCCAGAGATCTTTAATGTTATCAGGAACACCTCAAGCAAAACATCTATTGTGAACAGAATCTGTGATAATTAACAGATAACCAGCTTTTATGATAAACAAATTTCAACATAGGTTTGCTTCATTTTACCAAAGCAGTTATATGGAAAATATTCATATGCGATTGATGCAGTAAAATGTCAAAGGTAAAACTTGCCCATTTTGGAAAATCAGTATTATGTAAAGTGTTGATAGGAAACTGCTTCCGATCTAGCAATCTCTTGTATTAGATATAAAAAGCGTAATTAAAAATAACACAATTTTTATACTATTACTTTTTTGCAATAAATTATTTTCTTATTCATTAAATTAATAAATTTTCTTATGAAAAAATGCTAATATAGGTGTTCATCACTGTTCTAGTCTCATACTATAAATGTTTTTAATAAAGTCAATCTGTTTTTACAGTAGATATACTGAGTAACTGTTATTAATGGTTTGTATATGATACTTCCTCATAACCCCAATGAGTTAACTTAAAACTTCACCTCTAAACAAAGTAAATTAATTACATTTTCAGAAATCAGATTTCTCATATATACTGTTTTAAATGTAAAATCTACTATAAATTCTTCAGTATTTTTCTAACTTTGCTCTCTCAGAGCTTAACGTCTTGCAGTTTTAGCCTTGTATTAAAAGGTAATTATGTGTTACTGGCCCTGAGTGGAAGCAGGATTTTTTTCACAGTTTAGCCTGTTGAGGCATTTCGTAAAGGCACTGCTTGACCAGCCCCAGTGCGTCCAGTGCAGTACCCCAGGCAATAGTGACTCCCCAGGCGCCATGGCCGTAGTTGTGGACCACAGGCATGCTGCGGCCCTGCAGCTGGACCAGCTCCTTCTCCACTCTCAGGTTCCTCCGGCTTGGCCTCAGACCGACCCACTCACTAAGAATTTTGGCTTTGCTCAGTGACGGTTCCAACCTGCTGCAGCGCTCCAGGATGGTTTTAGTGTCTCCGTCATCCACCTGTAGCCGCCAGTCATTCTCCTGCCTTGTCCCACCTACGGTGACGCTATGTATGCCAGGGTAAATGTATGTCTTCCCATCTCCATCTCTAATGAAGTGATTCAGCCAGGGGGCCTCCACTTTGAGGACCTGGCCTCTGACTGGATACACTTGGGTGTCACCTATCAGTATTTTGGATCCCAGACCAGAGCAGTTGACAATGATATCAAAGCTGTTACTTAATTCTTGGAGACTGTTGACTTTCCTCTGTTCCACTTGACCTCCAGCTTTTCTGAACCTTCAGAAAGCCCACATGAGAACAGTTTATGATAACATGAACTCAGCTTTAAGGTTACTTTAAGTATTCAGGGTTCATTTGTAATTAAAAGCTTTGTGGAATCATTCTAATGGCCTCACATCATTGACATGATAAAGAGAGTTTAATATTGAAGACAAACCTCTTCTCGAGCCATGGCAGGTAGCTGACACATTCGCATTTTATGGTAGTGAATGCCTGACCAAACTTGTGATCTGGGAAACGTTTCAGTTCACCATCAGTCATGAGGCGAAAGCCAATCACGAAGTCTGACCAGAAAGGTTTCTTAACTGCTGGGACCTCTTTAAATATCTGCCAGCTGGCAGAAAATCAAAGAGAAATCAGTGGATGTGATACAGTTAACTGTTAAACTTTTGCTATTTGTATATGACATTATAATTGTTACCCAGAGCTCAGTATTACTCCAGCATCTGATGCGTGTTGGGATTGAGCAATGTCCAAGAGGTGATCAAAGCTGTCCTTGAACCAGCGTCTTTGTCTTTCCAAGGGAATATCTAATCAAGGTATACAGTCAAATCAGTTATTACAAACATGCAGAGCAAATGTGCATATTTATTTAAATAGAAAGAATGCATCTTTATTTGCCTTTCAAATTTTACCTTGTTAAAACTGCATAGTATTTTGTGTGATGTGGTGCAGCTGTAATGTAAATGTAATCTACTGTCTCAGAGAGAGATTTTCTTACCTGGAAACTGTGCAGCGAACAAAATTCCAGCAGCTCCATCACTGGTGGTATCTGGACTGAACTTCTCAGCCAGCAAAGTAACAGAACAGAAAGGAAGAGCCTCAGCAATGCATACAGCGGTGGATAATCCAACAACACCGGCTCCCACCACCACAACCCTGACAGTTTTCATCATGGACAGCTTTCAAACTGGAGGTAAACTGGAGGGGGAGAATTTCACCAAATGCTAACAATTAACCTTTATTATAACTGTCTTTTAAAAATTAATCCAAAACTTGTAGCTGTAAAATGATAACTGACTGCCTAGTTCAAGGATCAATGGCACAAGGCCCTACCTTAGTCCACACATCTGTGTTCAGTTATATATTACATAACAGTCACTGAAAATCAGATCATACACAGGCATAGAACACAGGCTATCAGTACACCAAATTTAAAAGCCACACACTTAATGTAACTGGTTTGTTAAGTAGATTTTAAGGACACCAGAAAACACACAGTTACAGTGGGGGCACACATCAAACTAAATGGTCCAAAACCTACAACACTACATGAACAAAAAAACCCTTTGGTCCATAGCTATTCAAATACAGTGTAAAAGTCTTATCAACAACATTGACCTCGAGTTTCAGAAGTAGTATACCTGACTATGCAGCATGCCTTTTATTACTCATCAGAACAAAGCACCCTTTAGGTATAACAATGTTTCCATGACATCCACTGACCCCTGAGAGTCTTGCCCCTGTACCTCACATATAGTGCTATAAAAAAACCTTTTTATAACAATATCTGCTGCTTTCTTGACTGAGTTTCTCTTGAAAAAGAGTTTTTATCTCAACGAGGCTTTTTAACCTGGATAAATAAAGGACAAAAACTAAGTGCATGCCATGACTGAGTAGCTTGTCAAGCCACCTTTAGCAGCAATGTAACATACTCATTTTCTGTACAACTTTTGGAATTTTGGCCCAGTCTTTTTTACATTGCTTCATTTCATTGAGGTATCATTCATGCACAGCTCTCTTAAGGTCCTCCCACAGCATTTCAATCAGTCTAAACTTTAGGCCATTGCACCACCTTGATTGTTTTTTCAGCTATTCTGTTGGAAATTTGCCAGTGTGTTTGGGATCATTATCCTGTTGCATGACCCAATTTTAGCCAAGCTTTTAGCTTCAGACCAACTGCCTGATATTTGACTCTAGAATACTTTAGTATACAGAAGAGCTATGGTCAACACAATGACTGCAAGGTGCTCAGGTCTTCTGGCTGCAAAACAAGCCCAAATAATCACTCCTCCACTACTGTGCTTGACAGTTGGTATGAGGTGTTTGTGCTGATGTATTGTGTTTAGTTTTTGCCAAACATCTCCATTCTGGTCTTCTCGTCTCGTCTTCTATCGTTTTTCCAGGTATGGGTCACAGAGGCAGCAGTTCGAGCTGAGAAGCCCAGACTTTCCTCTCCCCAGTCACCTCCTCCAGCTCTTCAGGGGGGACACCAAGGCATTCCTAGGAAAGTCAGGAGACATAGTCTCCCCAAGGTCTCCTCACAGAGGGACATGCCTGAAACGCCTCAAGTGGGAGGCACCCAGGAGGAATCCTGATCAGATACCCAAACCACCTCAACTGGCTCCTTTCACTGTGGAGGAGCAGCAACTCTACTCTGAGCCTCTCTATACAATAACAAAGTATTTTCCTGGAACAGCTCACAGTCCTACAGCAATTATCCTGCCGTGTATGAACAAATGTTTTCAGACCTGTTGCTACAGTATAAAAAACAGTAGAGGTTCACTGGCAAATGCACAATCGCTCTGCCCCACCTATAGCTGACCCGAAAATTATACAACCCTGACACAAATATAAAGACAACAAGGCCTTTGGACTTAATGACCCATGTTGTCTGCATCAGAGCTGATAAATGATCATTCTATAAACACATACTGCCTGAGTTTCATTACACATTTCAAAGCAATGTCTTTGTTAGTGAGCTTATATTTAAGTACAATGTAAGCACAAGTTTTTTGGCTGAGTTTTACAAAGTGCAAGTGTCCTAAAAAGCAATCGTTTGCCAAAAACCGATCTGCAGGAGTGCAAGATAAAAGCTGCAACTAGTTTTTAGCAAAAAGAAAAAAATGACTTTTTAGAGATCTATAAAGATATTTAACAAGCAAAAGGACTGAATTGATTATGATGTAATACAAAGAATAGGTAAACTATGCAGAATCATAAGGACAATTGCAAAAGAGATCATTTATTTCACATATAACCCCTCCATAAATTCCATTGACTACTGTCTATTTACAAGTATAAATAAGGCTACTAGACATACTAAACACATACAAACATCACAAACTATAATATGATACTGCCTTCAGTCATGCATGATAATGCTATAAACTACAAACATAGCTTGAGCCTAAATTTGTATCATTTGGTTACAAGACACATTAAAAATCCACAAAGGCATAGCTGTGCCTATTATCACTGACATAAAGTTATGGTTATTTACACATTTTGACTGTTTGATCTAAAAAAAAGCAGGTATATCAGATTTTGGCAGATGATCACTTTTTGACATGACACCAGTCAAAGGTGCTTACTGCCACTGACCGTGGAGCTCGATTGGCATTTGCCTTAGAATGTCAGAATAGGCAGGTCTGCCACTGGCACCCTGTGCTTTTCACAGACGAGAGCAGGTTCACCCTGAGCAAGTGTGACAGACGTCAGAGGGTCTGGAGAAGCCATGGAGGCTGCCTGAAAAATTGGTCAGGCATGTACACAAGTATGTGGGGGCCATACAAACTACTGAGTACCATTTTGAGTTGCTGCAGTGGAATTTCGGCAAAATGGACTAGCCTACCACATCATTTTTTTACTTTGATTTTCGGGATGTTTTTAAATTCAGCCCTCTGTAGGTTGATAATTTTCATTCCCATCAAAAAATGTGGCATCCTTTCATTCTTAACACGTTACTCAGTCCATATCAGTACAGATGTCCGGGATGATTTTTTTCCCACTGAGATCTGATGTGTTTTCAAAGTGTTCCTTTAATTTTTTTCTGTAGTACATATTTAAATCATCACATTGGGTTCTGACAAGTTGCCCTTTTTAACGCTTGTCCAACATTCCACAGACTGAACATACAATGATGGAGAAAATTATAATTTAGATTCAAATAATAATGTGCTGGTAAGAAGACAATATCAATACAATACATTTCATATATTTAAAGACACACTATACCTTTGCTACTTTAAGTCAGTCTTATATACAGTTCTCTTTTATAATGACCCTGATGAAGGCCACAGGTTCAATAAAAAAGTTGTTCTTTATGCTGTAGTTTTATCCTCAGTGTTGTATTCTGTTGGTTATTCCCTGGACTCCTGATGTAGGGTGGGTTTCACTGTGATGCTTTATGACGTTATAATGAATACTGAGTAATGAAAACTAAAACATCATAAGGCTTCAATAAAACATTCATAAACATTTATCAAACAGTTTCCTCTTTACACTCTCATCCTGGTAGTCTTTTCTGTTATTCCTTCTACCCTCATTGTCGCTCCTCTTTTCAATTAACTGAACAATGTAACTATGTGTACATAACATAATGCTTATATCTGACAGGGTGCCTGACTTCTCTTCCGCTTCTAGTAACACTTCTGGGACCAACTTCAGTGTCCTTCGCTGGAGCATAGCTTGTATGTAGATCGGGTGACCTAGGTGTCTTAAGGCCCTGTTACACTACGACGATTTAACAAGCTTATGCTGACGCATTCAAATTCCTTTGAAACTCTGGCATACGCAGAACAATGATGTTAAATGGACGTATACATAACATATATGCTAGCGTACTGCCGGCATTTGCAACTTGAAGCCCATTTATACCACTCCCCTTAAACACACCACATAGCAATTATTCAGCAGCTGTGTGTTAGAAACACTTTCAGTGCGACTGGAACACGTCAAATACTTCTACAAGCATCAATATCCGTTGAATGATGTTAAAAACATGTTACTCATAGTGTAGGTTATTAGCACACTTTGGGTGCGCTAGACATTAGCTCCACAAATTTTAACATATGAGTAACGTGAGTCTCCGTGTGCATTAAGTACCTGCAACATATGGTCCTTGTATGTGGGCCGTATGAGCCATATGCTGACAAACATCGGAGATTTTGTGCATGCTCAATATTTTCTACCACGTACACCAGCGTACTTCAGCATGTTCTTCATTTATAAAAAACTTTCCCTGAACTTAACTGACGTTTGCCGGCGTATTTGCAGTTTTTTCCCTACGTCCGCATACGCTTGTTAAATTGTCAAAGCCCCTGTTACACAAATACGCTGGTACACATCAATTAAGTTCTAGGGACATATTTATAAGTTAAGAGCATGCTGAAGTGCGCCAGTATACGTGGTAGTACGGCAAGGTCGCTGGAAATTTTTGAGCATGCACAAAATGTACAACGTTTGCCAGCGTATGGCTCATACGTCCCACATACAGGACCATATGTTGCAGGTACTTAATGCATACAGAGACACGTTACTCATGTCAAAATATGTGGAGGTACCCAAAACATATTAATATCCTATGAGTAACATGTTTTTAACATATGTGTAACATATATCAAACATACCTCCAACAGATAGTGATGTCTGTATAAGTATTTGACGAGATCCAGTCGTACTGAACACGTTTTTAACACACAGCTGCCGTATAATTGCGATGCCAGCATTTTAAGGGAATTTGAATGCATCAGCATAAGAGAGGGCAGAGAGAGGGAAGATGGTGAATAAGGAAGTGCAGAGTATTAGTAAGGAGGAAGTGAGGGCAGCAATGAAGAGGATGAAGAGCGGAAAGGCAGTTGGTCCAGATGACATACCTGTGAAGGTATGGAGATGTCTAGGAGAGAGGGCAGTGGACTTTTTAACCAGATTGTTTAACACAATCTTGGAGAATGAGAGAATGCCTGAGGAATGGAGAAGAAGTGCACTGGTACCAATCTTCAAGAATAATGGTGATGTGCAGAGCTGTAGTAACTACAGAGGGATCAAGTTGATGAGCCACACCATGAAGATATGGGAGAGGGTTGTTGAAGCTAGGCTAAGAACAGAGGTGAC
>VUQH01058159.1:0-15013 GCA_015106775.1 Etroplus canarensis
GAGAGTAGGTAGGAGGTGGAAGAGAGCCTAGAGAGTTGGAGGTATGCACTGGAGAGAAGAGGAATGAAAGTCAGTAGAAGCAAGATAGAGTACATGTGCATAAATGAGAGGGAGGAAGGTGGAATGGTGAAGATGCAAGGAGTAGAGGTAGTGAAGGTGGATGAGTTTAAATACTTAGAACCATCCATCCAAAGCAACAGACATAGCACAAGAGAGGTGAAGAAGAGAGTGCAGGCCAAGTTTGTGGAGTGGGTGGAGCCTGCTATGACGTATGGTTTGGAGACGGTGGCACTGACAGAAAGGCAGGAGGTGAAACTGGAGGTGGTAAAATTGAAGATGTTCAGTTTTTTGCTGGAAGTAACAAGGATGGACAGGATTAGAAATGAGTATATCAGAGGAACAGCTCAAGTTGAGAAGTTTAGAGACAAAGTCAGAAAAGCAAGGATAAAATGGTCTGGACCTGTCCAGAGAAGGGATAGTGGATATATTGGACAAATGATGTTAAAGATGGCGCTGCCAGGCAGGAGGAAAAGAGGAAGACCACAGAGAAGGCTCATGGATGTAGTGAAGGAGGACAAGCATGGGGTTGGTGTGAAAAGAGAATGCAAGGAATAGGGTGAGATGGAGGTAGATGATCCACTGTAGTGACCCCTAACAGGAGCAGCCAAAAGAAGAAGAATCATCTGTGAATTTTGAGGGATTGTGAGCCAGATGAGCTACATATGCAATTAATGTTCTGCTTTTCATTTGAGATGTGATCTAAACATTTGAGGTTTGAAACAGATGGAAATTTCACCAGCTGTGCTGCAATTTTGTGAAGTGGTACAGGATATTGAGAGAGTGTTTTGTCCCATGCATCTCTGGGGCAAGTTGCAACTTTAACAACAAAATTACCAACTAAATATTTAGTGATCTAGGAAAATTATCACATAAGTTCAAACAGGTTAGCCAAAAGCATTTGAGGAAAATCCAAGTAATGTTATATTATACTACAATGTATTCATCTTTAATGCTTTATCACCGAGGTACCACCTTAACTTGTTGTGCATGCACTGTTTTCTTAATAATGAAGATTTATTTCCAGTATTATAGGATAAAGTAAACTTTAATTTCTTCCCAAATCAGACATTTTATATAATCCAAATTAACTGTTGTCTTCTTTACTACCTGTCTGATCATCTGACTGTTGGATTTCTTGAGCCATTAAGCTTTTGATGTCGCACCATTGCCTTGTTTTAAAATCTGAGCAGTTGGGAGTTCAGTGTTATGACTGATAGAAACACAACTAAACAGATTATATCCAATTTGTAATTACATAGCAGACACTTTAAAGACTTTGATGTGTAAAATTGAATTAGTTGCATTCCCATTTAACAAGAATTATCTTTTCAATTCAAGTGTTAAAGTACCATTTTATCCATGGGTATTCCTTAGTCCAGCGGTTCTCAAACCTTTTGGCTAAGGACCACTTTAAATGAAGCAATTTCTACTTTGTGAAGCCTCGTCACAAGTAATGACCCTAGTGTAGAAATGAGTTGTGTGCAACCAACACGAAATTCTTTCCTCTGTCTGGTTTGATGTATTAAAGGTCACATGGAGGTGAGAATATAATTTATTCTAATCAGGAGTCTGAAAAATTAATCAAGAGTTTGTCAAAAGAAATTTATTATTTTCTGTCTTAACTCTTCAGTCATGTTGTGACTCAGATTCATCATGGGAATTTCTTTGGCTCATTAATTGATTCCTGCTTTGCTTTAGAGTGACAAATTTCCAAAGATTGCTTTTTTCATTAGTGAGCTTACAGAAATGTAAAACTTGAAGTAGGCAATTAAACACTTTCATGCTTTTGTTTGTTCTCTTTTTC
Organism: Etroplus canarensis; assembly: GCA_015106775.1. Lineage (NCBI taxonomy): Eukaryota > Metazoa > Chordata > Actinopteri > Cichliformes > Cichlidae > Etroplus > Etroplus canarensis. The sequence continues at coordinate 1,865 of VUQH01058159.1, forward strand.
CACCCCAATAGTTATCAAACGTCTGGTCCCCTTCCCTCTCCTATTACTAATAGGGATGGAAATCATAAAGTAAATACATGATATGTTGCCCATGGGAACAGTGGGGGACAGCAATTATGGGATACTTGATACACTGCAAGACATTTATCTACAATACCTCACATTCGAATCGGAATCAGAATACTTTATTAATCCCAGGGAGAAATTGCTTGCATTACAAGCACTCTGTTAAGTTTATATAAATATAAATTTGAAGCACATTTAAGAAAATAAAATGTATAAAAACCTATATTCAGAAAGTCAAAAAAGTATGTAAACAGCATGGCAGTAGCTAAGAGTCCAGGAGGAGCTGTAACTTGTAACAGCCACAGGTAGGAGTGTCTATAATCATAAATCAGAAGTGCATTGTCATTACACGGTTAGTATTTGCAGTTACACAGATATACAGCAAAGAAATATAGAAATATGTGAATGAGAATATGGATATGAATATATGTACACACATATATATTTATAGACACATACACACACACATATGTATAGATAGATAGATAGATACTATAAATCGGGATGGGGGTGCAGAAAATGAAGCTTAAATATATCTGGGAGAATTGAATAAGAGAAAAATATCAATAAAAAAGCTTGAATTATGTATTTAATCAGTGTACCATAGTGTTGATGCGTGTGTATTATCATTATTCAAGTTCAGTAATGTGTTAATGCCATTAATTAGCTCTCTGAGTTGCTTTCCCCTGAGGTCCGCCTGTGAGTTTTTTCTTCAGTGAGTACAAACTTTTTTTTTGTTCCCCTGCATTTATGTTAATTTAACTCACTAACTTAACTGCCTGTTTTTCTGCTGGTCAGCAGTCATTCTGATGACTCTGTGCCCCCCCAATTTGAGAACCACTGGTTTACCCTATTTAAATCTAGTAATGTACATTTAAGAAAAAACTTCTTTGGAAATGGAAGGCAATGACCACAACAAAGTTCTGACATTCACAATTTTATAATCAATCTTTGAAAAGCCACACCGACAAGCTGGACTATACTGTCTGAAAAAGCTAGCAAAAAAGAACAACTGGCAAACACAGACAGTCTAAAAAGCAGAATATTTATTTCTTTATTATTTTTGTGAACCAAGTTGCTGTTTTGACTCTGAAATGTTGAAATGTCAATGGGTGACAGAAACAGCAACAGAAAAACAAGTCTTTGTGCCCACGTCCTTATGACAAGACCATACCTTTGACAAAACCTTAAGCTAAGGAAATGTTCATGGTGATGGATTACCAAACTGGACCATATTTCAAGCTTTTCCAAACTGATTTTCATATTTTCCTGGCATGAATTTATGTCAGTGGCTTCCATATTGGAAAATCTATCTTAAAGCTTGATAGCAAAGCAGATGGTTTCAGTGCACTCAGGAGAATGACATCTGGTGATTGTACAAAGCAAAATGTTAAACTTACTCTGGAAAGTGAATGGGCAGGAAGCAGTAAACTCATCATTTTTTCTTGTTTTGATTGTTTAGTTTTCTTGCACTTGTAATACACACCTGCCTGTTCAGCTTTCCATTAATGGAAACATCAGCCAGTCTCTTGGCAGCAACTCAGTGCATTTAGGCATGTAGATCCAGTCAAGACAAGCTGCTGAGGTTTAAATCAGAATGGGGAATGGGGTGATTTAAGTGACTTATATCAAGTCATGGTTGTTGGTGCCAGGTGGGATGATCTGAGTATTTCAGAAGCTGCTGAAATGGGGTGGGCAGTGGTTCAGGAACCAGAAGGTTGCCAGTGTTGGACTGCCTCGATACTCGCATGTGGCAGCTGGAGAGTCCTGCATAAGCTAGAGCCACCATCCACCCCTCAAGCACCGCCGAAGGACTCCTGGGCAAGGCACCGAACCCCCCATTGTGCTCCTTACTGCCCATAATGGGCTGCCTTGTTCTCTCTTACCTGTTTATGTGTGTCCATCTACATCACTCAACTGTAAATTATGTGTGTGTGTATATACCCACAAAAAGAGTGTGTAGAGATCAAACTGTAATTTCCCCATTAGGGGATTAAAAAAAGTATATCTTCTTCTTCTTCAGCCTGGACTTTCCTGCACTACCATTTCTAGGATTTACAGAGAGTGGTCTGAAAAAGAGGAAAATTTCCAGTGAGCTCTAGTTCTCTTGGCTAAAATGCCTTTTTGATGCCAGAGGTCAGAGGAGAATGGCCAGACCGCTTCGAGCTGATAGGAAAGCTACGATAACAGTAACAGTAGGATTAAAGTTAATGGAGCCTTGTCTGGGACCATACACCTGCAGCGTGGTTGTTGTCAGGGATGCACGATCTCTCCAGGGTTGTTTAATCTATTCATTGAACCACCTATGCCACACACTGGACTCTGCATATGGGGTGCTCTCTCATATTTTATCTTATGTGTATTTTTCTATCCTTCATATTTATATTTATACATACTTAACTGAATGTGTGTAGTGCAAGCAATTTCCCCCCTGGGATTATTAAAGTATTCTGATTTTGATTCTGATTGAGCCTCCTGCTCAAGCCATAAGGAAAGACCAAGGTCTTGATGGAATTACGATCAGGGGAACAGAGTAAAAAATATGTTTATATGCAGATGACATTTTGATTTGCTTAGGTTGATGGACTTGCTGCTGGTGCATGGAACCCTGTCAGGGCTGATAAAACACAAGCTCTGGTGTTTAATTTCACCCCATCTGTAGCTCTTAGAAATACATATTGATTTCCTTGGGACTCCACCTACATTCAGTATTTAGGCCTGAAATTAACCAAGGACACATCCCAACTATATTCTAAAAATGATGCGCTCATTATCAAAAAGATAAAAGAGGATCTTGATAGATGGGCCTTCCTGCCACTGGATCTTGGTAGTAGGAATAATGGTGGTGAAAACTAATATTCTACCCAGACTGCTTTATTTATTCCAGTCCTAGTCTATTCACATCCCTGATGCTCAGTTTAAAGAATGGAAAAAGATTATGAATATATTTTTTTAAAATGGTAAATTGCCTAGCTTAAAATATAAAACTCTGCAGTTGCCAAGAGCCATAGGAGGGATGACCTTATCTAGCCTCAAAGACTATTATTTCGCTGCAAAAATAAGACCATTAGTACTTTGGTGTAATCAAGACTATGACACAAAGTTGAAAGAGATAGAGTTATCATTATTAGACTAGCCACTGTAGAATTCTTGGGATGTTTACAGGCTGCCAGATGGTGTGATATCCAGAGCCAGTGGATTCAGTTTCCTATAGATATTTGGCTATAGGAACAACTAAACACTAACACTAAACACTAAAAACTAAAAAAGTACAAATTTTAAGCTGGCCGATTTAAACTTTAAACCTGTTGAAAATGACAAAAGGTTTATCCAGTGGGAGAGATGGAGTCACAGCACTTGTCTGTTGATGGACAACCAAGAAGTCATAGATTTTAAAACTATGTCGGATAAATATGGACTGCTCGTCGAGATTTCTACTGGTATCTTCAAATCAGACACTATTTTGACAAGAACATTAAAGGGCATGTCAAATATATAAAATATTACACAGATGTTTATTTGAGTGTACAACTCTAAAATGTACAGAGAATCGACTAATTATGTGGGCACATTATTGATTCAAGGGGTCACACATCAAATTATTAAAGGTTAAAGGGGAGAAAGAATTGCCACCACAGCCTCAATTATGTGGAGAGATTTTTCATGGAAAAACCTTTTTTTGAGACCTTTTTCATAGTTCCAAAACAAAAGTCCAGAGAGACATTTGTTCAACTCAGTTGCTGCCGGGGATTCGATCATTGTCTAGCAGATCATTTTCATATATTCTGTAGTTGTCCCATCCTTAAACTGTTCTGAGATGCTGTTTACAGAAGGCTTCGGGAGGTTCTAATGTACAATGTTGAATTCATGTGCTTGTTTTTCTCCCTGGGAAAAATGGACTCAAATTTATCAAGATGTGAAAGGTGTTTATTAAAAAAAATTTTTGGTGGTGAGTAAAAAGGCCATGACAAGGTGTTGGATTTGCCAGGAACCTCCCACCATCGAGCAATGATTTGCCATAATAAAGAATCTCCAGTGTATGGAACAGCTGACCTTCAGCCTGAGATTACAAAAAGGAAAGTGTCATGCTCTCTGGGAAGAATGGAACCTGGTGGTGGTGGTGTAATGGTGGAAAGGATATTTTCTTTGCACACTTTGGGCCCCTTAATCTTTGTGAAATGCCACACCCTACCTGAATATTGTTGCTACCATGAGCATCCCTTTATGACCACAGTGTACCCATCTTTTGATGGCTGCTTCCAGCAGGCTAACACACCTTATCAGAAAGCCCAAAACATCTCAAACTGGCAATACGTTCAATCAGATGGTTTCCATGGTCACCAGATCTCAATCCCATAGAGGATCTTTGGAATATGGTGACAGATTCTCATCGTGGATGTTCAGCTTACAAATCTGTAGCAACTGTGTGAAGCTATCATGTCAATATCGACCAAAGTCTCTGAGGAACTTTTCCAGCACCTTGTTGAATCTATGTAACAAATAATTAAGGTAGTTCTGAACCCAAAAGGGGGTCCAACTTGGTATGAATAAGGTGTCTCTAATAAAGTGGTGGGCAAGCATTAACATCGCTCGGGTATTACATTATGACCACTGACAGGTATAGCGAATAACACAGAATATCCCTTCATCACGGCACTTGTGAGTGAGTGGGATGTATTAGGCAACAAGTAAACAGTTTGTCCTCAAAGTTGATATGTTAGAAGCAAGAAAAACTGGCAAGCTTAAGGATAAGGGCCAAATTGTGATGGCTAGACAACTGCAGTTCTTGTGGAGTGTTCTTGGTTTGCAGTGGTCAGTATCTATCAAAAGTGGACCAGGGAAGGAACAGTGGTGAACAGGTGAGAGAGTCATGGGCAGCCAAGGCTCATTGATACATGTGGGGACCGATGGCTGACCTGTGTGGTCCAGTCCAACAGACGAGCTACTATAGCTCCAGTTGCTGTAGAAGTTATTGCTGGTTCTAATAAAACGGTGTCAGAATACACAATGCATCATGGTTTGTTGTGCATGGGATTACATAGCCACAGACCAGTCAGGGTGCCCATGCTGGCCCCTGTCCACGCCAACAATAGGCACGTGAGCATCAGAACGGGATGGAGGCAATGGAAGAAGGAGGCCTGGTCTGATTAATCACGTTTTCTTTTACATCACTAGAACGGCTGAGCGTGTGTGCATTGCTTACCTGGGTATCGCATGGCACCAGAATGCTGTATGGGAAGAAGGCAAGCTGGTAGAGGCAGTGTGATGCTTTGAGTAATGTTCTGTGGGGAAACCTTGGGTTCTACCATCCATGTGGATGGTACTCTGACAAGTAGCACTTACCTAAGCATTGTTGCAGACCATGTACACTCTTTCATGAAAACAGTATTCCCTGTTGGTTGTGGCCTCTTTCAGCAGGATATTGCACCCTGCCACAAAGCAAAAATGGTTCAGAAATGGTTTGAGGAGCACAGCAACGAGTTTAAAGTGTTGACTTGGCCTCCATATTCCCCAGATCTCAATCCAGCCAAGCATCTGTGGGATGTGCTGGCCAAACAAGTCTGATCCACTGAGGCACCACCTTGCAACTTACAGGTCTTAAAAGATCTGCTTCTTATTTCTTAGGTTCAGATACCTCGGGAGGCAGGCACCCTCTCTACATTTAAGATTAGGCTTCAAACTTTCCTTTTTGATAAAGCTTATAGTTAGGGTTTAGTTATGCTGCAATAGGTGTAGGCCGCTGGAGGGCTACTAATGATGTGCTAGGCATTTCTTCTCCACCCACGTCTTTTCACTCCCCATGTATTTATTTGCCACTGCTACATGTCATTAAATGTCTTCTCTCTCCCATAGCCTGTGTCTTTCTTTGCTGTCCTTCCTCTCCTCTCTTTCCCCTCACCCCCAACAGGTCGAGGCAGATGGCTGCCCCTCCCTGAGCCTGGTTCTGCTGGAGGCCTCTTCCTGTTAAAAGGGAGTTCTTCCTTCCCACAGTTGCCAAGTGCTTGCTTATAGGGGATCATCTGATTGTTGGGGTTTTCTCTTTAACACTGTACGGTCTTTACCTTATATTGTGAAGCGCCTTGAGATTACTTTTGTTTGTGAACTGGCGCTATATAAATAAAACTGAACTGAAATGTATACCACAGCACAGCTTTAGGAGTCCAGTGGCATCTATGTCTTGACAGATCAGGACTGTTTTGGCAGCAAAAGGGGGATCAACACAGTATTAGGCAGGTTGTCATAATGTTGTGCCTGATCAGTGTATGGTAGATGCTATAATGGAAAAAAATAGGTGCATATAGTGTGCATTAAGCATCTTTAAGTAGGACAGTCTCAGACCAAAATTATTTCAAAGCTTTAAAAAATGCTTTTGCATCCTTTAGAAATGTGTCATTAAAGTTATTAGTAAAAACTGGCGCACTTACTTAAAATGTCTGAAATTTTCTGTCATGGTTATCAGTAAATTTGTGATCAGCCTCTGGCATAACAGTTAGCCTAGGCCGATATTCACTCAGTATTGATGCCAGACCAAGACAACAAATTTGGAAGAAGCTGTCAGGGGCAAACATTATGGACCTCCACAGAGCAAATTAATTTACAGATTTCTCTGGATTCATTTATGTGGTTTGGAGCTGTTGCACTGCCTAACGTCTGGCAAGTGTAAGTCTCAAAATCCGCTAATCCTCAGACCCATACAGTATATTGTATGTGGCTGTTCAGAAGGCCAGTGGAAATGAGCAGGCAGGCAGGTCTCCAGGCAGACTCCAGTGTGGCTGCCAGAGAATGAGAGTGACAGTTTGGCTAATTAGAGCACTTTTAATTTGCACTGCCTTGATCTCTCGTCTTAGCCTCCTTCAATCTGCGAGTGTGCGGGAGTGTTCGGGAATGCATGCTGGTGTGTGTTCATGCATTTTGAACTGAATCAGTGTCACCTTGTGTGGTAATTTAGAAAGGTGAGATAGTTTGAAGAAGGCTAAGCAATGAAATATCTGGCATTCTTTCAACTTTGTTTGTCCTCTGCTTATCTGCTAGTGCATTTGGCTTTTAATTGCAAATTTGTTTTCTTTTTGTTCTCTTCTTCATTTACACCCAAATTTCTCCAAATATACAAATTATTCACACAGCAGTAGCAGCAGTTTGTATCAACCAAGTGGGAACTTCCTGTGCAAAAAGCCTAAAACTGCAGTTCCACTAACAGTGGCTTGAGACACAAACTCCAAAAGTGAGCCAATCCTCATTGAGTCCCTTGTTAAAATGACCAACTTTACATCCTTTAAAAGCATATTTATGGCCTGGTACAAAAACAGTTTTGGCCTTCATGTACAGTATATAATATGTTATTTTTTTGTTTAGTTTTTGCTTTATAATTCGTCTATATGGATAATGGTAAGGCTTGAAATTGGTGGAGTGCCACTTTGACATTTGTGCTGATGCAAGGGGCTGTAGCTTATTATCACTGTCTTCTACACTTCTCCTCCAATAATCTGAATCACTGAAGTGACTCTTGCCTATCTTTGTGACATGGATTTGGGGCATTTTTAATGGAATTATCTGACAAATAATGTGTTTGTGTGAGGTACATGTCATGCAAGCAGTTTGTGCTTTAGTTCTGGTTTATTTCGATGTAACATAGCACTGATTTGTGAACAGACAATATGGATAAAAATATTGGGCCACATCACTTAATCATTAACTACAATTTTAGTAGATGTTACCCAGTTATGGCACTTCACACCATGTTTTCTATTCTGTGAAATCAAAACCTCTGTGGAAATAGACACAAAAACCCTTTCTCAGTATATACTGCCGCTCTGTTTTCTGTGTGGTAGTGTCCATCATATTCACTGAAATTTGCAATGCTTGTGACTTTCTCTGATGGGCATAGCATTGGACAGGCTAACCTTCACCTGACTATGACAAAAAGCCTTCGCTTCTTTCTCCACATGCATCAGGAAATACACACTTTATAAAAGTGCATGTCCTGCAGAGCCAGTCATAATGTGGGGCATTGTCTCAAGATGTGGGACAGGGGGACAAGGGACAAAAATCCTATCCAGTCCCACATACAGAGGGACATCTGGTCACCCTACTATAGACACACTTCAAAATCTTGTAGAAGGCCTTTTTGGAAGAGTGGGAGGTATTATAGCTGCAAAGGGGGGGAGCAATGCCACATTTCTGTGGATTTAGAATGGGAGGTCATAAAAGTTCCTGTGGGTGTGATGTGTAGGTAGCCACCTGTACAGTTTATGGATGTGACTTGCTAACCAATCTTGCTTGCTGAAGTTTGGGGTACTATTAACTCTATTATCTAAATACAGGAACTTTTGGCTCCTAAAACCCAAGATGGTAGCTCCCAAGTACTAATGCCAAGGCTTCAAATGCAGCGTTCAGCAACCAGTGGGTGGGGTAACAGTGGCTACATCCATTTCAGGCCTAAATTTCTCTACACACCCCTTACACAATGAGCAATAGTTTCAGGGTCAAATATTTCTAACACTCCAGGGATTTGTTCAACCTTTTTCTTTTTGAAACAAATGCGGGCTTTTATTTAGACTCCAGATGTTACTACTGAGATGTTCTCTTCTAAATGATTGGCATCATAAGATATTTAACCAGTACCAGGCTGGATACATACCCACAGATAAAGAGAAGATAACTAGTGTAACCACTGACCTAATAAGTCATAAGTTGTGTTGTTTGCCTCACAGCCAGCCTCGACCTTTCCACAGTGTTCTCTCACTTAGACTACATTATTAATGCTGCTTGGCCTGTATGTGTGGCTGTGTGTGTATTGAAGTAAGAAGAAGGGCCCTCCCTTTAGCTGGTTGATTTTAATATGTATTAATACAGTGGTGAGAATGTTTCTCATTATTGCTCTTATCATTGTGCTCTATCAAGCCGCCTCCTTCTACAGGCTGGCCCACATTAGGCCGTGATCTCTGAGGGAGACAGTGAGTCTAATTCCCATTTTTAAAAGAAGGTTATTTCACAAAGACAACCCCCTGGGGCTCGGAGAAATCAAAACTGAAAATGAGCAAAGAACTCCGTCTTTCTTTGCTCTTTTATCTTCCTTAGCCCCTTATTCTTAATTCCATTTCCTTCCCCTTTCTTTTTTTCCTTCTCTTCCTGTCCTCATATCTCCGCCACCCTCCATCCCTGCCGGAGGCGTCACTGTAAATGCCATGTGGAGAATGAAGGAGGGCGATTACTGTTTGTGCCTGGGGAGGCTTCTTTTTGTTACTTGGGCAGGCACAGAGTGATGGGGGACACGGGCTGCACACACATGCAGACATAAAAAGACAGATATTTTGGTCACTGCAGCGTTGGCTGTGACAAGCCTGACAAGTGCTTGTGTTCCAAACTCTGATGCCGGGTCAAGCTGGAGGCTCCTTCTCCGCTCTGCGTCAGACTGCTTTGATAATACCACGTCTAGAAAGGGCAGCTCTCAAGCACAGCGCTTCAAAACTAGGCTTAATGTAGGTTCCTTTCCACTGTGCAGCAGCAGTAATACCAGGAGTTGTTTGGCTGCCCTTTTCAACTGCCCCGCCGGGTACAGGAGCAAAATCCTGGCCCGGAGTGCTCTTTCATAAACCGCCCCACGTCCATGAGTGTATTTTGTACATTTCTGTAAATATCATGTGCAAATTTGTAAAGTTCAACAATAAAATCAAATCTCCAAAAGCTCTGAATTAAAATAATTGAATGACTGGGCATAAAAAGTGTATTTTACCTTTGCAGCATTTTCAGGTTTGTATAAAATCATATGTACTTACAAGTACAGAGTACGTCTGTCTCTGGAAGTTTGAGAGTGAGCAAGAGATCTGAGATGTCACAAAGGGAGGGAAATGAGGCTGGGGAGACAGATGATGTAAGCACAGAGACATACCAAACCCACCTGCCCTCAGTTAAAATAATACAGCAGAGATGGGAGATGGAAGGATAATGAAAAGACTCTGCGAGGACAGGTTCCCTTCACACTGTCTTGATAGAAGCCGCCCACTGTCAGGCCCCTAAGCCAATTGTATCACTGTGGTTTAAAGATAAGGAGTAATGAACCTTGCTGGTGTTGTACTGGAGTTACAATTTTCAGGCAATCACTTCAGGATAGAATACCATAGCGTTGTGCTCCAGAACGTAAATTACACCACTACTATGAATCCAACAAGAGATTTCACCCGCAACGATAAGCCCCTGGTCAGTGCTTATTGGGGATCTTTGTCAGGGCCTACCTGTGTACTTCAGTCTGCTGCAAGATGAAACTAAGTATACAGAATTTCTGCACCAAAAAGAAGAAATCAGATTTGGAGATACTGAGATAAAAATCCTCTTTTAAAATGAAACGATTACATAACCTTTTTTTTGTTGTTATTCATTAGAATACAGTTAGGACTCAAAGTTTTTGAACAATGACACATTTTTGTAATTTTGCCTCTGTACGCCACCACACTGGATTTACACTGAATCAAAATGTGATTGAAGTGCTGACTTCCTACTTAAATTCAAGGGGTTTAGCAAAAGAATTGCATTAAATGTCTAGGAATTACAGGCATTTTTATACATAGTTTGCCATTTTCAGAAGCTCAAAAGTAAATGGACAACCTAACATGATTTGCAATATAAGGATTGTTTTTAATACTTGGATGAAAGTCCTTTGCAGTCAATGAGTGCCTAAAGTCTGGAACACATAGACATCACTAAATGCTATGTTTCCTCGCTTGAGATGCTCTGCCAGGCATTTCCTGAAACTCCTTATTTGTGGGTCTCTGTCTTCAGTTTTTGTCATCAGTGTGAAAGCTGCTCTGCTGGGATGGTGACTGACTGACTCTTCCCATCATTCTGGTACAAGTTAATCTTGGTTGAATCCATCTGCATAACTAGGCAGGCTCTCTTTTTAGATGTTTTCTGGCAAATTTTAATCTGGCCTTCCTGTTCTTGAGTGTAACCAGTGGTTTGCAGCTTGTTTTAAACCCTCTGTATTTACTGTCAGGGTCTCTTGATAATAGACTCTGACATGATACATCTACCCCCTCGAGAATGTTCTTGACTTGGCTAGATGAGAAAGGATTTTTCTTAACCACTCATCATCCACTTTGGCTGTCTTCCAGGCCTTTTGGTATTCCTTCTTTTTAAGAATGTCCCAGATTGCTTTTTTTTTGGCCACTTCTAAAATTTTTCCTATCTCTGTGATAGGTTTATTTGGGGTTTTCAGCCTAGTAATAGCCTCCTTCACTTGCACTGACATCTCTTTAGACTGACAGTTTCAGTAAATAGCTACCAAATGCGAATTCAACATGTGGAATCACCTCCAGATCTTTTATCTGCTTCATTTGTCATGGAATAATGATGGAACAGACCTCCCCTCACAGACCATGAAACTGCTTGTCAGTAAATTTATCTCATCGCTTTTGAGGCTCTGAAAAAGTGGACTGTATAAAAATTGTCGTAATACCTAAACAATGCAGAGCAGCTACCTAAACTTTACTCTCACAGATGTCGCTTACTGTTAATAGTGTCGCAACCTCTCTACATACAACTCCTCTGAGAAAGAAATCAGCAGTTTAGAGAGGTTTGACTCCCTGATTTAATTCACAAACACAAGTTTTAAAGAGGAAATGGCGTTCCACTAATTTAGAACACCTTCGTCTGGCCTGGAGAAATAATCTCTTAATCTGTAAAAAAGCCCTTCACAAAACTAGGACATCTTACTATTTGTCACTGATAGAAGAGAATAGGAACAACCCTGGATTTCTTTTCAGCACTGTAGCCAGGCTGACAAAGAGAGAGACGTCTGTTGACCTGTGTATTCAATTAACTCTCAGTAGTGATGACTTCATGAATTTCTTTACAAATAAAATGTTATCCATTAGAGAAAATATTATTCATACCTCACCCACAGATGTACCATTAGGTATTGGGACTTTAGCACCTGCTGATATTTGTTTAGACTGCTTCTCTCCTATTGACCTCTCAGTAATTACTCCCTCAAAGCCATCAACATGTCTGTTAGACTCCAGTCCTCCAGGAATGTTCAAAGAGGTCTTGCTATTAAGTGATGCTTCAGTTTTGAACATAATCAATTTATCATTATTAACGTGTTGGTGTCCCTTGAAGCGTAGTGGTTTGCATATTCACCTTGCAAGCGAAAGGTCCCTGGTTCAATTCCAGGTGGGGACATAAGCCCGTCTCACTATGGAAGGTTGTGTCAGGGAAGGCATCTGGCCTAAAATCTCTACCTGATTACCAATGTGGATTAATCCGCTGTGGCGACCCCTTGTGGAGAATACAAGGGAGCAGCCGAAAGGTACATATCATTAACAGGTTATATACCACAGACTTTTATGGTGGCTGTAATTAAACCACTTAAACCACCTAAAAAGTCTTTACTTGATCCAGCCATCTTAGCTAACAATCTTGACCAATTTCTAACCTTCTTTTCATTTCAAAAAACTCTTGAAAGAGTTGTTGCAGACCAGCTTTATGATCACTTGCAGAGGAACGGCTTCTTAAGGTAGTTCCAGTCAAGATTCAGAGTTCATCACAGCACAGAAACAGCACTAGTAAAGGTTACTAATGATCTTATTATGATCTCTGACGTCATCTCTGTGCTTGTTCTTCTAGACCTCAGTGCAACATGTGATACAGTCAACCAAAACATTTTACCACAGAGGCTGCAATGATCTTTTGATATTATGAGGGAATGCATTATGCTGTTTTGAATCTCATTTATCTTACAGATTACAATTTATGTATGTAAACAAGTAGTCTTCCTCACACACAAAAGTTAGTCATGGAGTCCCACAGGTTCCTGCGCTGGGACCAATACTCTTTACGTTATACATGCTTCCCTTAGGCAATATTATTAGAAAACACTGCATACATTTTTATTTCTATGCAGATGATACCCAACTATATTTATTCATGAAGCCAGATGATACAAAAATCAATCAGTTAAAAGACCTGGATGGCCTGTAATTTTCTACTTTTAAATTCAGACAAAACTGAAGTTATTGTATTTGGCCCTAAAAACCTCAGAAACACTCTTTCTAACCAGATACTTTGGACGGCATTACTTTGGCCTCA
>VUQH01058166.1:0-12153 GCA_015106775.1 Etroplus canarensis
TTAGAAATGAGTACATCAGAGGGACAGCTCATGTTGAGAAGTTTGGAGACACAGTCAGAGAGGCAAGGCTGAGATGGCTTGGACATGTTCAGAGGGGGGAAAGTGGATATATTGGACAAAGGATGCTGAGGATGGAGCTGCCAGGTAGGAGGAGAACAGGAAGACCACAGAGAAGATTCGTGGATGCAGTGAAGGAGGACATGCAGAGGGTTGGTGTGAGGGAAGAGGATGCAAGGGATAGGGTGAGATGGAGGCAGATGATCCGCTGTGGCGACCCCTAATGGGAGCAGCCGAAAGAAGAAGAAGATGATATTGATGTGATTGACCCTCCATGTGTCACTCATTTTAGATCCATTACTTAAAAACTGTGTGGGTGAAATTGTGTAATAACAAATTTGCTCATTCCATGTCCCACTTGAGTTCATTATTTAGGTCTGTGTGGGTTTCCTGTAACACTAAAACATCACAGCCCTGCCTTCAAAAGTCTCGTACACAATAATTCTCCCCAGCCTGTCCTGACCACTGTTACGTTTTGAGAGCTCACTGTTCTCAAACTGCAGGGCAGGCCCAACTGGTAGGTGCAAAGACAACCAGGTGAAAAATAAGAAGTTTTATTTTTTGGTAAAAGGAAAGAAACAAGAGTTTGGTAATGTTAGTGCACTGATGATATGTACTTTTATTTAAGTAAAATTCACTGTAGATCAATTTTTATTGTTAGTCATAGATAAAACTGTGGAGTGTGAGGCAAAAGTGGAGCATGCAAAAAAAGGAGGACCCCTGACATAGAGAGAAGATATGAAAGGCCACAGTAAAGAAACAGCTGGAGAAGAAACATCCAGTGATGCAAAGCCATCATCACATATTAAAAGCTTGTTGAAGATTTTTTACACTTGCCTCAAAAATAAAAAAGCAGTGGCTTCCACTCTAAACCTGATTCTGTTCTCCAACAAATCAGAGCCGATGAGGCTTCGTACTGTTTTCACAGATCAAAGAATCAGCGTCATAATCCAAATCATTATCTCCTGCCCATGTCCCTCAATCAAAACACTTCATGTTTCCCGAGCTAGCAGATACCATGCAGTGTGAGTCTTCAAACCTGAAACTGAGGTCTGTGTCGCTGAATTCAGGTACATAAACTCTCATCTCCTAAGAGACTCGTCCAGTTTTAATTTATCAGCCTTGCAGCCTGGACCAATTGTTTGAAAAGCACTCTCCAGCTCCAACACCCATGAATACAGGAAGAACTATGATGAGATGATGAGTCCAGCTGGTGGAATAGCTCCACCCTTACTCACTGATTTAAAAAACAAAACAAAAAAAACAGTCAGATGGAAGTGCTGATGAAAAAACAACTTTGGTCAATTGCACATATAATCGGGGTAAATTGTGATCTCCTTAAAAATAAACATGGCATAAATTGTTCCTTTCAAAATTGTAAGTGGCTGACATGTAACAACCCTCTCCCTCTCATCAGCAAAATGTTCACTGGACTTTTTAAACGCATTTATTTTTGATTGTTTTTTTTCTCCTCTAAATATAACTAACTTATACTTATACTTTGTTTATTTATTTAATCTATTGCCCTGCTTAAATATAAATAGCATGTTGCTTCTTTCTTGTTTTTCTCTCTCTCTTCTTTCTTATACATGAATTTACATAAATACATGCACCTTGTGAGAAATTTTACCATTCCATGAAACACACCTGCTCATCTTGAATTTTATAGCAACAACACATCTCAAAAAATATGTGACAGGTCCATGTTTACCACTGTGTAGCATTCCCTCTTCTTTTAACAACAATCCATAAACATCTGAGAACTGAGGAGACTAGCTGCTGGGTCGCTGGGACAGGAATGTAACATTCTTTTCTGATATTGTATTCTATTTGTTCAACAGTCCTGGGTCTTCTTTGTCATATTTTGAATTCATCATGCACCAAATGTTTTCAGTTGGTGAAAGGTCTGGACTGCAGGCAGGTCAGTCCAGCATCCGGACTCTACTGCTCTACACTACTACATGGTCTGGAGCAACGTTCCCTCTAAGCTGCACACTTGCACAATCACACACTGCTAATCTCGTTATGGCTAACTGGCTAAAACACTTCAACAATGGGCATGAGAAGCTTTTTAAAAAGAACAATGAGGAAGGAACAAGGCAGAGGAATTGGACCCATGCAGATGCATCAGAGACACAGCATGAGATGATACTGCCTCAGATACAAACTCAGGCTGGTGAATTAAAGAGCTCTCAGTGTTAGGGCTGCCACCTCTGCAACACTGAGCCAGAGATCCACACATTGGACAATTCTCTCACTCATAAGTCAATTTTCTCATGCAGAGGAACAAGTAAACTGCTCATCATGAAGTTATTCAGACTATCAGGAGCATAGTGAGAAATGCCCACAAATCTGTCAGCTGTAACATCAAATCATGCATATTACACATGTAGTAAGTGGACTGGTACTTATATAGCACTTTTCTACTCTAACTGAGCGCTCAAAGCACTTTTTACTACAAGCCTCATTCACCCATTCACACACAAACAATCATACAGTGCTTCATTCGATGCCATAAGCGCATTTAACTCTTATGCACTTATATAGCACTAAGTGCATATAAGTGCATAAGATCCCGATGGATGCATCGGGAGCAATTTGGGGTTCAGTGTCTTGCCCAAGGACACTTCGGCATGTAGAATGGAGAAGTCTACAACCTTCGTGTTGAAAGACGACTCGCTCTACCTCCTGAGCCACAGCTGCTTCCCCGCAGTGCAGTCACTTTCTCCTCTCACAGCTACATGTGAGAGTAACAGGTTAGAGGATGAGCTCTGTCTGTCCCTGTGCCCATGCAAAATCAAGTATATAAGTAATATGTCAATGTAGAAACCTAGTTATATACCATATATGTATACTGCCTGCTGTAACCATAATATTAACATTTGTGTATACATTGTAAATTAGTCCATCATTCTGTTGGAACTAATGTTTCTACTTTTCACTGATTACATTATCTCTTAAAAGTTTGGCATCACTTGCAGATGTCATTGTTTTCCAAAGAAAAAGACATTTCGTGCAATTCACAAACAGTTTTTCCATTGCTTTATCTTTTTCTTCTTTCGGCTGCTCCCGTTAGGAGTCGCTACAGTGGATCATGTACAGGATCATGAACCTGCATTTGGATTTGGATAAGACTTTATGCTGGATGCCCTTCCGGACGCAACCCTCCCCATTTACCTGGGCTTTGGACTTCATGACGATGTCATTACATGTAAATGGTCAGAAAGTTTAATTCCACTGGAGTAGAAGCCGACTGATCTGTAGCTGCATCCAGTGCCTTTGAGCTTTTATAGCATAAAACAGTGCATTCATACTTTGCTTTTCTGAAATCTGATATTGGCTCATGTGTTCAAATAACTTGTTATTCAAATGTACAAAATAAGTTGATAATTAACATCTGTTAAATAACCTAATCATTAGTTTAAAAATGAAAGATTTTGATAGTGTTTGATTGGCACATGCTGATCGCATTCTTTTTATAACCAAAACAGGATGAGAGAGCACAGGAGATCCAGAGAGCTACAGACTGATCAAACACCAAAGAGAAGGGAAGGTGAAGAAGAGGTGAGCATCCAAAGGAGCAGACAGAGGTGAAGCAGTTTTTCACAGTTTAAAAGGGACCAGTAGAAGCAGAAGCTGCAAGAGCAGGGTTGGTGAAGTTTCAAAATTGACCTGTCAACATACAATTATTGGTTTCATCGACATAGAGACTGTAATTTTTATCTAGGTTTTACTCCTGCTGCATAAAATTAAATATAGCATCAAAGGGAAGGGAAGGGAAGGGAAGGGAAGGGAAGAGAAGGGAAACTCAAATTTCACTGATTGTTTATTTGGATTTTACCCTGTGAAAGGCGGCCTAACACACCTGGACAAATCTTTTCAGGCAGGGAACAGTGACATTTTATATCAAATTCACTCTGAAATAACTTTGAAAAGGTGAAAATCCAAAGATTTCTGGGCTGGGATAGGCCCCAAAATTTCAGTCAGAATCAGAATCCTTTATTAATCCTTAGGGGAAATTGTTTGATATGTAAACATGTAGATATAGAAATATACATATAATAATGATATCACTGTCATTCTCAATGAAGTGATTTACATGCTTTTCCTAAAAAAAAATGAAAGAAATAAAAAATTACAACCGCTTTAGTGATCCTTGAAGCATAGACTGAGATTCTTATGATCCACTTCATCCACAGCATCAGGCAAAATTGCCTCAGCTGATGCCTTCAGAGATGGTACCACCCCCACTCTGTGCTGGATTGAGATGGATGCACTCTGAGACACCATCCACCCAAATAGTCCCCCTCCAACAGCCAGACACAAAAGCCACTGACTGCTATGAACTCACAAAACAGCAACTAAACCCTGGACAATGTAAAAGATAAAGTTGACAGCATCAAAAAAAAGAGAGAAAAGAAACAATGAAAAAGCACTCATCCACACTCAGACAGAGAGAGAGCCTCATCACACATAGAGATAAACTATCTGGAGAGCAGCCCTGAAGTTCTTCAGCTGGAGATTTTTATTAATCAAAGCTCTTATAGTTTTAGTTTGAAATGTGATTTATGTCAAAGGAAATGAAAGGAAAGTGGAAGTGTAATGGGAAATACCAAACAGGAACACGGCTTACATGGCTATCTCAGTATGACGAATTCAATAATGCAAAAAGATGAGAGATGCAAAGTGGGAAACATGACTTTAAATGTGAACTTCAATGACCTGATCTGAATATGAAAAAAATGTCCTGCTGTTTTTTTTATTAAATAGTTAATCTTTTTGAGTCAGCAAGCGCTGAAGAAGAGCTACATATCAGCAGCTCTGAGCTTCCATTTTCCACTGTGTCACTGTTGCTATGGCTGCATTGTCAGGTACAGTGCCGGACAACGATCGCCACATCATTGTTGTGATGGGCCACTGCTAGATTGTAATGACATTACTAAACCCTACACATGTGAAAAAGAAGTTTACATGTCAGAACATATTTTTTTTTTAAATTGTCAGGTTCTTACCCTGTTCTGCAATTACTTAAACACAGCCTCAGAGGAACAAGAAAACATATTAAGAAATATTATACTATGTCATTATTTTTTTAACCAAAGATGCTGCAAACTATTCTTCAGAGATTTTGCTCCATATTGACATGATAGCATCACAGAGTTGCTGCAGAATTGTCAGGTGCACATGCATGATGAGAATCTCCCATTTGGCTACATCCCAAAGGTGCTGAATGATTGGATGGGTTGGAGCCTTTCCCAGCTGTCACAGGAATAAAGGCAAGGTACACCCTCGAGAGGTCTCAAGTCTATCACAGAGCCAACACGGACAGACATGCAGCCATTCACACTTAAAGCCAATGTGGAATTTCTATGACCTGAATTTCAGAAAAGTTGGGATGTTCTTTAAATTTGAACAAAATGAAAACGAAATGATTTTCAAATCACATGAGCCAATATTTTATTCACAACAGAACATAAATAACATAACAAATGTTTAAACTGAGAAATATTACAATTTTTTGCACAAAATGAGCTCATTTCAAATTTGATGCTTGCTACAGGTCTCAAAACAGTTGGGACAGGGGCAGGTTTACCATGGTGTAGCATCTCCTCTTCTTTTCAAAACAGTTTAAAGATGCCTGGGCATCGAGGTTGTGAGTTTCTGGAGTTTTGGTGTTGGAATTCAGTCCCATTCTTGCCTGATATAGGTTTCCAGCTGCTAAAGAGTTTGTGGTCTTCTTTGACGTATTTTTCATTTAATTATGCACCAAATGTTCTCTATAGGTGAAAGATCTGGACCGCAGGCAGGCCAATTCAGTACGTGGACTCTTCTCTGATGAAGCCATGCTGTTGTAATAGTTGCAGTATGTGGTTTTGCATTGTCCTGCTGAAATACACCCTGAAATAGACGTCATCCGGAGGGGAGCACATGTTGCTCTTAAACCTTTATATACACCTTTCAGCATTCATAGTTCTTTCCAAAACATGCAAGCTGCCCACAACGTATGCACTTACTGTATGCACCCCATACCATCAGAGATGCTGGCTTTTGAACTGCACACTGAGAACACGCTGGAAGGTCTCCCTCCTCTTTATTGATTATTGATTAGTGATTACCAACAAGAATGTCAGATTTGAACTCGTCTGACCATACAACACTTTCCCACTTTGAAACAGTCCATTTCAAATGAGTCTTGGCTCACAGGACACGACAGCGCTTCTGGCCCACGTTAAAATGTGGCTTCCTTTTTGCATGATATAGACTTAGTTAGCATCTGCAGATGGCACGGCGGATTGTGTTAACTGACAGTGGTTTCTGGAAGTATTCCTGGGCCCATTTAGGAATATCAGTGACACAATCATGCCCGTGAGTAATGCAGTGTCGTCTGGGGTCCGAAGACCATGGGCATCCAATAAAGGTCTCCGCCCTTGTCCCTTACACACAGAGACATCCCCACTTTCTCTGACTCTTTTGATGATATTATGCACTGTCGATGATGAGAGTTGCAAAGCCTTTGCAATTTGACATGGAAGAACATTGTTTTTGAAGTATTCCACAATTTTACGCATTCTTTCACAGACTGGAGAGCCTCTACCCATCTTTATTTTTGAGAGACTCTTCCTCTCTGAGATATCCCCTTTTATAGCTAATCAGGTTACAGACCTGATATCAATTAACTTAATTACTTGCTAGATGTTGTCCCAGCTGAATCTTTTTGAACTTTTTTTGCTTTTTCAGCCATTTGTTGCCCTATGCCAACTTTTTTGGGACCTGTAGCAGGCGTCAAATTTGAAATGAGCTCATTTAGTGGATGCTGCTGTAAGGTTCTGTTTAACCATGTTGTACATTCAGAGATGCTCTTCTGCATACTTTGGATGTAGCAAGTGGTTATTTGAGTTACTTGTGCCTTCCTACCAGCTTGAAGTAGTCTGGCCATTCTTCTCTGACCTCTGGCATAAACAAGGCCTTTTCTACCAGAGATCTGCTGCTGACTGGATATTTTCTCTTCCTCTCTCAGACCATTTTCTGTAAACTGTAAATATAGTTATAGAGGAAAATCCCAGAAGATTATCAGTTTTCTAAATACTCAGATCCGACCACCAACAAAATTAAGATGTACCTTCGGCTGCTCCCTTGTATTCTCCCCGTGCAGTTGCCACAGGGGATTAATCCGTATTGGTCTTGAAAATATCTACATGCCTAAATACTGTGAGATGCAGCCATTTGATTGACTAATTAGATAGTTGCATTAACAAGCAGTTGCACAGGTGTGATGAGTGCATAAATAAATTGAATTTATCAATAATTTATGTAATAATAATTTTTCAAATGCTAGTGCCAAAATCTGGCAAAACAGTCATGTTCCCAGTTTTTGTCAGTTAATGTAGCTCTGTTATTTTTACTGACACTAAAATACAGCCAAACCTAACAAAACCTGACTGCAGCTGAGGTACCTAATTTTCCTTCCATTCACTGCCAAGATTGCAACTCCTACCAGTGGTCACTGATTATTTACTGAAGCTATTCCTCTTCTTGTCAGCTTCCAGTCTGAATGTCTTAGACTGTGTGGCTGTTAAAGAAGGAGTTGCTGGAAAAGCTTCATCATTTTTCCTGGGGTGCAGAAAGGTCTTCGTATAACAAGTTAAAGTTCATATAACAACTTGTATGCAGCCAGGACTAGTGTGTGCTCGCGCACGCATATGTGTGTGGGTATGTGTGTGTAATCAGCAGTTTATGGACTGTTCTGCAGAGGAAGTGTTGGGTAATTCACGGCTGGTTCATCACATGACAGCATAGATTAATTGACATGATGTTGGGAAGCTGTGGATCCAGGCACCTGTCTCATCACAGCCATACATCAGCATTAGGAAATCAGATCCTCTGTGACCATTATTTATCCACCTCAGCTAAACGTCCCTGCGGCCTTCCAGAATCCAGCATGATGCTCAGGAGAGAGGAGAGCATTTAACTCAGGCTAAATGGCTGGGCTAGAAACCAACACGCATAGTGCTGAAACAGGAGAAATTACTCTTATGTTTGCCAGGAACCTCCATGTAAAGACGTGAGGGACTGCTGTGTTTTCATTTAGTGAAAGGATGTTTGAGAAAGCTGCTACAGTAAAGAAACAGATGTACAATAACAAAGTGCAACTCTCTCTCGCATTTTGACTGTTTGATTTAAAATCCACTGTGATGGTGTACAGAGGCAGCATTACAAAGGTGTAATTATCCAAAAAGATATGTCTGTCAAAACCACTTTCATTGTTTCTTGTAAAATATAAAAATGACGTCTTATCCTTTCCTGCATCCTTGAGGTGCTTAAACATAACTGGGGACATCATGATGTGGTCCCTTTACAGCTAGCATTGAATCTATTTTTTGACCACAGAAGATTGTTTCTGTTCATAACACAGCTGAGAAAATATTATTCAAAATAAATTATTATATTAGTGTAAGATATTTGTTCAAAACATTTCATTTTTTTCCTTCTGGTTACTATCATTTGCATCTTCTTCTTGTTTGTTTGTTTTGTTTTGTGCTCGTTTTGGTATTTATTTATTTATTTATTTATACAAAACACAACAACAACAACCTACTGAAAGAGATTCCATATGTGCCAATCATGATATAAAAGATTTGATTTGAGCTGTCAATAGGGAGGGATACTGACATCCATCAGCTGATTGATCTGAAATGCTGCAGAAGAACTGTCAGGTCTAGGTAAATAGTGAGTTAAAAAGTGTATGCTTACACCTCAAGTTCAGTAAAACTGTATTTTTTTTTTTTTTTTTAAAATCTGCAAAAAAAAAAAAAACAAAACAGATGTAATTTGTAGGAAATTACAGTATTTCTGCTGTTGATGAATTTAACTAACTAGATAGAACAATAGTTTAATGACATACATTGAAAACACAAAAAAAATGATGTGAATGGAGTTAAACATATTAGGAATAATTAAACTACAGAGGCCTTAAAAATGTCAAATCACACCATGATTCTCTCACATATAAATAACTTTCTGATCTTTCAGATGTACTTATGGATCTTTGTTGTTTCATCCTGGATAGTGGTTCTGACACTCACTGGTCCTCGGCCTCCTTCCTTCACCTCAGCATATATTCTCAGGGTGCTGGATTTGGGGTGAAACCCTCCATACATTGTAAGGAGCTTTCTTGTCTTGATGTCAGTGGCTTTATCTCCTCCTTTGGCCAGTTTGTAATCCCAGCAGGGTATGTGATGACTGGCAGGGCATAGGTGTTGATTGCTCAGATCTTGTTGTTCCAATTCAGCTGACTCCTCAGGACTTGCCTTACTCTCTACAGGTATTTGGTGGCTGCAGCTTCTCTAGTGACCTCTTCATGGTTGCCATTTGCTTGTGGGATTCCCAAGGTACTTGTAGCGGTCCTCAATGTCTGCTATGCTGCCTTCTGGTAGTGCCTATGCAGAACAGCAGCGGGGACAGAGCATCCTGCACTTGATGGCAACTTGTGCTATCAGCTTGAAGTTGGCCTCTAGTGTTGTCTTCCACATGCCCATTGAGTTCCTGATGAAGGCTCTCAGGGTCCTGTTGTTCTTGTTTATTTCGAGGCATTCCAGGACCCATGTGTGAGGTATTGAGTCATTATTATTAGAGTCAATCCAGGCGGTGTACAGGTTGGTCAGTCTGGTCTTACAGTCTCAGGTGACTGCTCTATCTATCAGTAGCTGGTGTTTTGCTCCTCTGGTATTTCTGCTAATTCCTTTTTGTGCCTGGTCATCTTAGCTGGTATGATGCCTGACAGGAGCTTCCATATTGTACAGAGGCAGGTGATTGGCCTGTAGTTGAATGGGACTGGTCCCTTTTGGGGATCCTTCAGAATCAGCACTATTTGGTCTTGGGTTGGCCATTCTGGGTGCATCCTACTCATTAGCAGCTGGTTCATTTGTGCTGCCAGGCGCTCATGGAGTACAGTTAGCTTCTTTAGCCAATAAGTGTGGATCATGTCAGGGCCTGGTGCTGTCCAGCTCTCCATATTGGAGACTCTTTCTTGGACATCTGTCATTGTGATGGTTACTGGATCCTGCTCAGGGAGGTTGCTGTGGTCTGTTCTTAGACCCACTAGCCACTGAATGGATTTACACAAATCATATTTGTCTGTGTAATGGTCTACTTCTTCTTCTTCTTCTCTGGCTGCTTTCATTAGGGGGTGCCACAGCGGATCATGAATCCACATTTGTATTTGGCAAAGATTTTATGCCTGATGTCCTTCCTGACCTTCCCAATTTACCTGGGCTTGGGACCGGCACTAGGAGCACAATTGCATGTGGCTTGGTTTTTGTCTGTATTATGGTACTTTAACTTAATACTTTATTAAGTTCAGTATTTACATTATAGTGAGTAATTAAACATTTGTCATTACCTCCTCTTCAACAATCTGCATGATGGGTGAACTGAAAAGAGTGATCCAAATGACCTTTTTAAGGAATGCATGTAACAATCACTTGAGATAGGAAACAAATAAACACTGTGCAACTTTTGAGAAGGGATGATCACCTCTAATTTTGTGCACAAAAGTACAAGCTAAGCTTAGTCATCAAAAAGCAATCCACCGCTGTGAATCACACATCAAAGCCCTACTAACACCTGCTAAAACAACATGCTAACCTCATTAATACAAAATCTCCAAAGCTAATTCTATAAACTAGCAGCAAAAACCCCCATCACCTTAAATAAAGTGTATTCCAACACAGTCCAGTCACCCAAAACCTGATTTCCAACAAGCAAGAAAACAGATGAACAGGATGTAAGCCAAAACCAAATGAGGACTCTTGTGTATGTCCTCCAAAGCAGGACAGGGATTTGTTCAGCTATGGCAGCAGATACAAATTTTAGTGTTATATTGTAAACTGGCCATGCTGCAGAGTAACTGCAAGAAAATTTGCAAATTTCTTTCAATAAAGAATAAGTAAGTAAAGTAATATATAACATTATAAATATAAAATATATCACATTTTTAAAATTTTATGACCCCAGTACTAAAAACTTTTCTCTTATTTAAATGTGTAACACAGAAGATATTTTTTTATTTAATGTTTAAATTCAAATCAGATTGCTAATCAGAGATTTCATTTCTGTGAAGTGTGCAGTAGGAGTGATAGATGGATTACAGGTGGGGGTAGGATTATATCAGGTATCAGCTCTGAGGCCCTTCTTGTTTGGAATAGTGATGAACATACTGACAGTTGAGGTCAGGCAGGAGTCTCTGTGGACTGTGATGTTTGCAGACAACCTTGTGATCTGTAGTGAAATTAGAGAGCAGGTGGAAGAGAGCCTGGAGAGGTGGAGGTATGCACTGGAGAGAAGAGGAATGAAAGTGGGTAGAAGCAAGAGAGAGTATGTATATGTATTTGAATGAGAGGGAGGCAGGTGGAATGGTGTAGAGCAGTGGTCCCCAACCTTTTTTGTTCCATGGACCGGTTGCATGTAGGAAATTTTTCCGCGGACCGGGTAGAGGCGCGAGGGTTCCAATAATAAAAATCTTTGTCAGTTAATAGTCTGTAATCTGAATGCAACATTTACACTTTATATAAAGAAGGTACGTGTGTACGGGTGTTTTGCCTCAATGTGGTGAAGCAGTTTTGTGGGTTTCATTGCTTCATTAGCCAGTAAATCACAGTGAGTGAGGAGCATGTGTATTACCTGTTGTAATGAAACTGTAACTTCGTTAAGAACCTTTGTATTTTCTTTTAAACGCAGCTTTCTTTTTGCTGGTGGTCCGTGACCCTTCTGCTGATCCATTGTTTGCTCATTCCTTCCTGTAAAAGCTCTTCAGTGAATTTTGCTTTTAGCTCATTTTATTTTCAAGGGTTAGCTTGTGTCTCTGATGCATGAAACGATGTTCCAGAGTCAAGCGTGGTTAGTGAGACGAGGGCGGAAACAGTTGTTTTTCAAAATAAGATCTGGAAGAAGAAAGAAAAATAACTAACATTTTAACTACGAAAGTTTTTCTTTGCGGCCCGGTTCCGAATGAGGGTTGGGAACCCCAGGTGTAGAGTTTAGTGAAAGTGGATGAACTTAAATACTTGGGGTCAACCATCCAAACCAACGGACAGAGCG
>VUQH01058168.1:9629-21760 GCA_015106775.1 Etroplus canarensis
TTGTCTTGCTGAAGGATGAACTGTTGCCCCAGTCTGAGGTCAAGAGTGCTCTGGAGCAGGTTTTCATCCA
The DNA here is from genome assembly GCA_015106775.1 of Etroplus canarensis. Classification (NCBI taxonomy): domain Eukaryota; kingdom Metazoa; phylum Chordata; class Actinopteri; order Cichliformes; family Cichlidae; genus Etroplus; species Etroplus canarensis. Next base: position 9,700 of record VUQH01058168.1, read on the forward strand.
GGACGTCTCTGTACATTGCTGCATTCATCTTTCCCTCTAGCCTGACAAGTCTCCCAGTTCCCGTTACTGAAAAACCCCTCAGCATGATGCTGCCACCACCGTGCTTCACTGTAGGGATGTTATTGGCCAGGTGATGAGCGGTTCCTGGTTTCCTCCAAAAATGACGCCTGCAATTCATGCCAAAGCGTTCAGACCAGAGAATTTTGTTTCTCATGGTCTGAGAGTCCTTCAGATGCCTTTTGGCAAATTAAAGGCAGACTGACATGTTTGTGTGTCAGAGGTGCTTTTATAATGTGGCATTGGTACTTTAACTAAAGGAAAGATTCTAAAAAACAAAAAGTAATCATCCACCACTTATCATTGTCAGCTAATGAAAATATTTCTGATAACTATTGAAGTAATAGTATTTTACAATTCTTCCACCAGGAAGATTATGGAAGGTACGGTTTAATCTAGTCCATTTTGTCTCATTGGTGTTTTAAACAGACGAGGACACTTTTGTCTGTTCTGGAGGGGGTTCATTGTCTCTACTTGCCTTTCTGTAAAAGTTACTGCGCACCAATGCCATATATTATTGCTTGCCTTGCTTGCTTGTGTCTTTTTAAATTAAGTCTGAAGTCAATATATACACAATGAAGTACTAGTTTTTAACTTTGAGTCTGGCTGGAGCACAGATCAGCACTGAAGCCAAATGTTTGCTTTACATGTTGGTCTGAGCTGTGCTTGATTTACTTAATGCCCCATATACAGATCAGGGTTACGTTAATGGGTCATGCATCCTGACTGCTAAGAGGATATACAGCAGCTAAGAGCAGACTCTGTCGTGATATGTTCCTCAATAGATCTGATTAACAAGCAGTAAACTCCAAAGTCTGAGACACGCAACAATCCCAATGACATGACACAACCTTGATTTGATGTTTACACGTGTAAAAAGCTGCGACTAGTTTGATATTTTACTCATACTTGTTCACACTGACTGACACTGGTACTGCACTTTTGAAAAAGACAAATTTCAGTTATTCTAAGTAACCACGGTCAATATCATCTAAGGACAGATTTGTGAAAGAAATGCAGCAATTTGTATCTTTAAAAATGCATTAAAATTTTCCACTGCCAAGGACCGATGGAAAGCTTTATTAAAGGCTCCTTGGTAAGACCATTAGAGCTGTCCTAGAGCTGAGAGGACAGAGAGGTTATGTTTCCTGGACTTGATCCGCCTGCTGTGATGCCAAAGGAGTCGGTCATTAACCAGCAGCTTAAAAATGCAACTGTAGCTCTAGGTTTCTTTGGTTATATAACCAATCTTTTTGATATGATTTTACCATTATGTTTAGTTTTTTATTATAACCCCATTCCAAAAAATTTGGGACATTGTATAAAATGTAAATAAAAACACAATGCAAAGTTTTGCAAATCTCGTAAACTAATATTTTATTCATAAAAGAGCATAGAAAACATCAAATGTTAAAAGTGAGAGTTCAGCTTGAAATGGATGGCAGCAACACGTCTCATAAAAAGCTGGGACAGGGTCATGTTTACCACTGTGTAGCATCCTCCCTTTATTTAACAACAGTCCGTCTCAAAACTGAGGAGACCAGCTGCTGGACCTTTGACCTCTAGCTGCTCAACATTTCTGACTGACATGATCTGTGGGTTTTTGTGGTTTTGGGTTGGAGCGCTTTCTTAGCTTCTAGGATGTTTAGGCTGTTTCTTGTTTCCTCTTTATGCATTTAGGTTCTAGTTTCATGGAGTCTTGGTTGTTGTTCAGTTTCCTGGGTTCTTTATGTTTTCATTTTATTATTCCAGCCTCCCCTGTGTTTTCCCTGCACATTGTCTCTGTGTGTAGTTTGAGTCTTTTTGCACTTCCTGTTTTATTTTGTTGTCTGTCATGACTTGTGCTTCCTGTCCTCGTCTCGTCATGATTGTTGTCACCTGCTCCTTTCCCTCCTGTTTCTCATTAGTCAGTCTGTTCATGCCCCTGTCTCTCTTCTGTTCATTGCCTCATCATCCCTCTTTTTCAGTGTGTGCTCCAGCTCCCTGTGTTTCTTGCTCAGCCTCTGTTATACTTTGTTGATGTTAAAAATCTTTTCAGCTTAAATAAAGCTTGCTTTGTTCATCATGCCATGCCTCCTGCGGTTAGGTCCTCAACTCTCAAGCTCTCCACACAGTGAATTATGACACTGGGCCTTCTTTGTGGTATTTTCTGTGATGTAATACACGTTTTCAGTTGGTGACAAGTCTGGACTGCAAACTGGCCAGTTCAGCACCCAGGCTCTTCTGCTATGAAGCCACGCTGTCGCAGTAGCTGCAGTATGCAGTTTAGCATTGTCTTGCTGAAATAAACCTGTATGTACCTTTCAGCATTGATGGTGCCTTTCCAGATGTGCATGTCGCCAATGTCATAGGCACTAGTGCACCCACATACCATCGGAGATGCAGGCTTTTGAACTGAGTGCTGATATCAAGCAGATGGTCCCTCTTTCCTTTAGTCCAGAGCAGTGATGGGAATTTCGGCTCTTTTTAGAGAGCCAGTTCTTTCAGCTCCCATACGGCTCTTCTTGTTACCACATTTATCTTTTATAATTCAGTCAAATTTTGCACACTTTAGACTCATAATATGTAGGTGTACACATATCTCACTTAAATTATTTGATACATCATTTTTACTCAAGGATTTAAAAGTAAAAATTACAGCTTCTAATATTAAATTGCTGAAGCCAATTGTTTTTATTCTGTATACCAACATAACTATGAAACCAGCCAATGAATGCTCCGACTTGCTTGTTGAACTACTCTGCTACACGAGGCAGATAAAAACAACTGTAAAAACATTAGACATTTTAAAATGGACTTCTGATATTTTCAGTTTTTTATTTAAACACATTCCACTAACAAAAGAGTAGGGGTTTCTTTTATTACTAACAAAAGTACAAAAAAATCCAGCTAACTCCAAACTTTGCAGAGAAAAAGTACACATTAAATACAGGACTTGAGTAAATGTGTTTTGTTATTAAAACTAAAATTACCTGTTTACAGTAAGAAAAATAATGATAAATAACATAAGAAAGCAATATATTGCAATGTGCAAAACAGCAGCAGTGTACCATAGTCCTCACTCTCCTTTTCTGCACTCCTGCCCTTCTCTGCTTGGTGGTATGATCCTTGTTTACCCTCACATGATTGGTTTAACAGCATACATGTTAGTGAATGCATTTAACAATAACACATTATTAAGTATTTATGTACTTCTTCCTACTCCTTTTTGGACACAAAATTGGGGACTTTCTCTTTTGTGTTGCAGATTGTTGTTCTTTTGTGTACATACAAATACATTTTATTCTGTCTTCTTTTGTTTACATGTCTGAAATAAACTAAACTAAACTAAACACACCTAGCTGGAGATTGTTATATCATTCTGCCTCATATTACTTTCAAAACAACAACAACAGTTGTTGTCGTTGAAGCTCTCATTGTTCACTTCAAAGAGCCGGCAAGTTGTACCAGTTCGTTCACGACCAACACATAACTAGTTGAGAGGATACAGCGTCCATGATATCCGAAAAAGAACTGCAACAGTTCATTTTATGAAACAGTTCATTTTAAATGAGCTTTAGCCCAGAGAAGATGACAATGATTTCCTAGAGTGTTCCTGAGGATCATGTTCACGTATGGCTTCTTCTTTCCATGATAGAGTTTTAACCTGCGTTTGTGGATGTCAAGGCCAAATGTGTTCACAGACAGTGATTTCTGGAGGTGTTCTTGAGCCTGTGCAGTGATTTCCGTGACAGAATCGTGTCTGTTTGCAATGTTGCTCTTTGCAGTGCTGCCTGAGAGCCTGAAGATCGCCAGCACCACCGTGTCGCTTGTACAGGTTCTCCGAATCTTTTGATCAACAGTACATAATAGATGTACTGTTGATGATGGAATATTTAAAGTCAATGCAATTTTACATTGAGGAACTTTATTCTGAAACTGCTCCACAGATTGCTAAACTTCTGCTCAGCTTTACTTGTGAGAGACTTGGCCTCTCTAAGGTGCTCTTTTTATACCCAATCACATTCTTGGTATAGTTAATTAGTAGCAACATGTTTCTCCAGCTGTATCTTTTTACTTGACTGATGTTTCCAGCCTTTTGTTGTCCTGTTTTTTTAGATGTGTTGCTGTCATCTAATTCAAGATAAGCTAGTAATTTTCATGAAAGAGTAAAATGTCTTATTTTCAATATTTGATGTGTGTTCTTTGTGTATTTACTTTTGTGCATAAAATATTGGTTTTTAAGATTTGCAAATCACTTCACTGTGTTTTATTTATATTGTTGGCTGCATCCTAACCTTATTGGAACTGGGGTTGCATTACAAATACACCACTTGTAGGTAAAGAAGGGGGGTGTCTACTTTGTCTGGGGTCACTCAGGGTCTATGATAGTACTCCCAGAGCATGCATTTATTCCTAAACTCAGTCTAGACTTAATCCTCTGAGGTCTAAGTTGTCACTGGTGGCTACGCCAATCACATAATATGTAATTTATAGTAGAGTTAGGGCAGCTATGACAACTTGTACCTCAGAGGGTAAAACATGCATACAAATTATGTAAAGCCTGTGCATACACTATATATTTTTAGAATTTTGACTTTATCAGATGCACTTTTGAACAGTTTTGATAAGCTGAAATAGGAGGAAAAATAAACTTCTTCTTGCCTCATACATGACAACAAAGTCAACTGAATTAAGCATGAAATCACTTATATCTGACTCAAGATATTTGCTCAGAAAAGAGGACATGATAACGGTGTGAACTCAACAAGGTCACTGAGGGAGAGCTGAAATTTCTGAGGTGTTTACATTAGCAGAAGTACATTGTTGCAACACTGGAAACTTGGCCCTGAAGTTCAGTTGCAAAATGAACTGTACAGTGACAATCATGACTTATTTCAGCATTATCAAAGGAATCTGATTTGTCTTGGTGCAGAACACAGCACTAATTCCTATAAGTGCTTCCTCAAATATAGAGATGTATTGTCCCTCAGCACAATGCAGTTTTGTAATGAATCAGATTGGTTCAGGCCATTATACGCTACCTCTGACGCAAACAGCTGTAACAGACTGGAGGTCAAGTCAGGTATGAAGCACTGCGACGTCAGACATGACCAATTCAAATAAACAAAACACCGGGTGTTTGAGACGTGTAGTTCTTAAACTAAAACTTTCAAACTAGTTAAAAAGGCAGCTCAATGTCGCTGGTCCTTATTTAATGCTTTTCTCTAACAAAGCATTCAAAGAGCTTTTTTTCAACAAGCATCCATTCACACACATTCATACAATGCTTTAGTCTAAGTGTTTAAGCATTTTCTCACTACCTTGCACACACTTTCCCTCTGATGGACGCATCAGGGGCAATTTGGGGTTCACTATTTTGCCCATAGACCCTAACTACCTCCAAAATGTGAACATGTACAATGTAATGCTTCTGAGTTATTATCACTGCCTAGAAATATTTTCTGAATCCTACTAATACTTCAGTTGTAGATACGCTAAAAAATAAGAGTATAAGAATTGGGAGTTTTAAAGGAATTTATAATTTTGAAATAATTTTTAAATTTTTTAAAAGGAATTTTTTTAAATTATACCGTAAGTTGTTTTTTTTAAAGTAATTAGTACTTTGGAGCATTTTAAAAGTACCGAGAAGCATTTTTAAGAGTAATAAGTACCTTCAGAATTTTCTAAAACAAAGTAGAAACACATTATACTTTAAGTAGTGTTGAGAAATGAGTACCTTTGAGTATTTTAAAGGAGGGAGACTGTAATTTTTTTCATGCAGTAGTTAATTTTGGGGGATTTTAGAGGAAACTGAGGAAATAGTGGTTTACCTTTTTATACTGCAATGTTACAAAATTATTTGGTGTGTGAACTGTATTATACATGTAGAGTAGCTTAACATTACTTTGGTGCACAGACAGCTGAAATATAAACATGTACAATGCAATTCTCCTGCATTTAAGGAGTCATAAATTCACTTACTAATTCCTGCGAACATTTCAGATGTAGGTACAGTAGAAAAAGGGTGTAAGAACTGCCAGTTTTAAAGGAACGGAGGAACAAAATATACTGTTTTGTTTTCTTTTCAGTAACTAGTACTTAGTTCTATTTTTAAAGTACTGGGAAACAATGGTTTAAAGCAATAAGTACCTTCAGAATTTTGTAAAATAAAGTAAAAACAAATTATACTGCAAGTTGTGTTAAGAACTGAGTATTTTTTAAGTATTTTTTAAAAAGATGGAGGCTCAAATTACACTGCTTTTTTCATGCAATAATTTTGGGGGATTTTAGAGGAAAAAGGGTAAGCAGTGTTTCTTATATTGTATTTGCTTCTTATATCCAAATCAGGGGTATGAGTTGTATTATACTGCATCTTAGTCTCTACTTCTTATTTTGTAATTACCCCTTACCATGGTGTGCAGACAGTCAAAATGTGAACACATACAATGTAACGCTTCTAAATTTACAGAGTCACACTCAGTACTAAAAAATACATAGTAATTCCTGTTAATATTTGAATTGCTGGTACAGTAGAAGAAGCAACTCAAGAAGATGTATTCTTTGTACAGGTCCTTGATAATAACAAGGCCATCCTTATATTTGTTTTAAAAAGCATCGACTTGTGCAGGAGAACATTCCTAATTCAAACTAATAAGGGCTAAAATGGAAGTGTTTGGTAACTTAGTTGGTACCACATCTTTAGTGGATTTTGGACTATAAAACCAATTTATTTGGAACATGAGTTATTGTTTTCTGTTTAGAGCATTGGAGCAGAAGTGTTTACAGCTCGATAAAGTTCAGGAAAAGGTATTTCAAAATAGAATTACAGCAACTTTCCAATAGAGAAGTTGATTGCACTCTTTTGAAGCTTCCCCATGTGTCTCAAGACCACAAATGTTAAAGGTACTTTTTGTAATTACCTGCTGTAGACTTTTACATACTTTTACCACGAGGGGGGAAGGGTTTTGCCAGAAAGTTTTGGTGAACTTGTAAGAAGGTCCTAGGTTCAAATTTCCTTGTCAGCTGGAGTCTTTCTGCGTGGATTTTGCCCTCCCACCATCCAAAGGCATGCATGTAAAGTATTTGTTCGAAGCTGGATAAGAGGTTAAGAAAATGGACAGTCTGAGATCCTATACTTGTATCAGAATCATAATCAGAATACTTTATTAATCTTCGGGGGGAAATTGCTTATTCTGTCTGAAGCACACTATTTTAAAAAGCTACCTTAGCAACACCAGAACTGCCAGTAGTGTTAGATAACCGTCTTACTCTATAAGCTATTGATATATGGCTAACACAGGTGTTCACAGCTTTTATTTTACCAGTGTAGGAGAAGCGTTGCCATCAGAGAACTGCCTCCAGGTGTTAAAACCTACCCCGATGTTTGCTCTTGGTCTGCTCCTGTTTTTGTCATTTGTTTTCTTTGTAACTAAGCTTCTTTCTTCACATCAAAAGGAGCCAGTTGCGGTGGTTCAGGTATTTAACGAGGATGCCTTCTGGACACCTCCTAGGTGAGGTGTTTTGTGAGTGTCCAACTGAAAGGAGGCCCCGGAGAAGAGCCAGGACACGCTGGAGAGAATATGTCTCTTAGCTAGGCTTGATAATGCCTTGATGTCCCTCCAGAGGAGCTAGAGGAAATGGCTTGGGAGGTAGAGATCTGGGACAGCAGCTGAAGATGGATGGATGGACGGATGGATGGATGGTAAGTAACCATGGTTTCTTACTGGGAACTGGTGCTTCTGGGTGCTTCAGTGATTGCTTGCTGTCCCATTCATTAAAGCTGTCATTCCACAATAGTATCAGTGTTTCTTCTGTCTCGCCATTGATATTTCCTCATCTTCTCATTTTGGATTCAGTGCAGACTAGATGCTGCATTAGCTCACTAGATCATCTTGTGGTACAAATGGGTATTACACCGAAGTAAGGCACAGTCTTGTTTTAACTTTATTTGATCATTTCAACCCAGTGAGATTTACTCTAGTGCAATGTTTTGCACTAGAGTAAATCCATCCATCCATTTCTGGTCACTTATCCAGGTCGCGAGGGCAGTTGAGATGCCCAGACCTCCCTCTTCCCAGCCACCTCCTCCAGCTCTTCTGGAGGGACACCAAGGTATTCTCAAGTCAGCCGGACTTGCCCAAAACACTTCGCCTGGGAGGCATCCAGCAAGCATCCGTTTAGCAGATGCCCAAACCACCTCAACTGGCTCCTTCCAATGTAGTAGAGTAGCGGCTCTACTCTGAGTATTTCCCAAATGACCAAACTCCTCACTCTGTCTCTAAGGGAGAGCCCAGACACCCTTTGGAGGAAGTTGGTATCTGTGATCTCATTCTTTCCATCACTGCCCAGAGCTCATAACCATAATGAGGGTAGGGACATAGACTGAGTGATGAATTGACATAAAGTCATGATGGTTTATCTTCCTATTTACTTGACAGCTTTAGTTAGTTCTGGAGATTATAAACTATTTCAAACACAGACATTTGCTATATGCAACTTTATAATGTAATAAGGAAGAGTCCATGTTTTTTTTTTTTAGTTTTTATGTAATGACAGTTATTTAATGCTCACAGCTATGTTAATGTGTTGTAATGATGTAACGTTAAAACTGGTATTAGCAATAGAACACTTGGCTTCCCTGTCCTAAACTTAGCTGTGGCACAGTAGTGTCAGTAAGACGTGACACCTCACCTAAGACACTTATAACACAAACCTCCCGCCACTCTGCCGTTGCATAAGGTCATTAACCAAAATCCCACAGTGTCAACAGCGTGCTGTTGTTGGTACACAAAACAACCAGATGGCAGTTCTCCACCAATCTGCTTCATCACTGTGTGTGCGCTCCACTCTGTATTTACATGTTGTTTTGTCTTGATTTCCTTTGCAATTTTACTATCTGGTTCATCATGTAATGCATGGACTTGGCCTCCTTCTGTACTTTGTTCCAAGTTTGCCCACATATACACGCACACAAACATGAACACAATAGCGGGGGCAACTCAGAATGAATGAGCTCTTGGTGTGCTGAGGATACGTCACCTAGTCTGTCTGGGTCACGGAGGCAAATCCAATTCATTCCAGTACTTTTCCTCTCACTAAGTACACAGTGAGTCCTGTCCAAACATATGCCAGTGCGCAGTTTATTCTACATACACTTTGACTTAGCAAGCTGGAAAATTCGAGGATCCTTTATGGGGAGGGTACTTTTCCAGTGTCTCTCTTAAAATAATTACATGATCTACCTCATGATAACTTGCAGTGTCACTGACCTGCTCTAAAAGATTACATCAGTGCATGGACACGCACATACTATACAATACTGTGCAAAAGTCTTAAGCCACCCCTCATTTCTTCACATTTTGCTAGGATGATGGGAAATAGGTGCAACAATTTATTTAAATGTGCATAAATGGAAAGATGGTACATAAGGCAAAAACAGAGTTTGTATAATTCCAACCAGCTTGAAAGTCAATATTTGGTATGAACACTTTTATTCTTCAACACAGCCTGAACTCTCTGAGACAAGATTTCTTTGTAATTTCTTTAAGTAGTCTCCAGGAACACTCCTTCAGGCTTCTTGAAGGGCATCCCAAAGCTCTTCTCTGGGTGTTGGCTGCCTTTTATTCTTTTCTCTGTCAAGATGATCAAACAATGCTTCAATAATTTTGATGTCTGGGCCTTGGGGAGGCTAATTCATGAGTGAGTGTTTCACTGTGTATTTTTCTATATAGGTAGGCTTTTACTGTACTGGCAGTGTGTTTGGCATCATTGTCATGCTGAAAAATGAAGCCGTTGCCAATCAGATGCTTTCCATATGGTATTGCATGGTGGATTCAAATCTGACGGTACTTTTCTGCATTCATAATTATCAGTTTAATAATCAGTTTTCAACACCGCTGGCTGAAATGCAGCCCCAAACCATTCCGAGCCTCCATTACCTTTCACAGATGGCTGTAGATGCTCCTCTCTCCTGGTGTCCTCTATGTATATTGATGATGATTTGAACTAAAATTTTCAAATAAAAATTTCAAATGTTTTCATCATTCCATAAGACCTATTGCCACTGATTTTCAGTCTAGTTCTAACTTGGCATACTGCAGCCTTTTCTCCCTGTTTCCCTTCCTTAAGAATGGATTCTGGACAGCTGCCGTGCCAGTGAGACCATTTGTGATGAGGCTTAGGTGAACAGTGGATGGTTCAGCAGAAGGGCCAGATGCATCTCTCAGATCCTATGACAGGTCTGTGCTAGATTTTTTCTATTTCTTAATTAAGACTTCCAGATACTGTTCATCTGCTATAGATGGCTTTTTTTAGGCATGTCATTTTGTCTTTTGTTCCCCATTTGTCCAGTTTCCTCAAATTATTTAAAGAAGGTCAGGACTGGATTGAAAATGAGTGAGGTGATCAAAAAAAGAACTTTGAAAGACCTTCAGAAAGCCTGGAGAACTACTGCTTGCGACCACGTTAAAAATTCCAAGAAAGTCTGGCTCATTGGATACAAAATATAAAGAAATGAGGGGTGGCTTGAGATTTTTGCACAGTACTGTATGTGCATGCATAAATTTAAATGGTAATCGAGTAAAACGTGTGTAGATTGTGCAAAGGTAGTGGTCATCAAAGGTCATCAATATTTTTTCTGTAAAAAATCTTTGGTCAAATATTCATTGGCACGCAGTGGAATGTTTGCCATTCAGCCACTAATTGTACTTTTAGCTGTGCAAACATTTTCTAGAAGCTGAAATAATCTCACACCTCGCTGCATGTTTTGACCAAAATATGCCTGACCAGCTCTTCGTTTCTCACTCTAAGCCCATGTACTGTAGTTGTTGTTTCTGGTCCAGTATTAGCTTAAAAGGCTGGTGCTGGCTTGGCTTTCTGGACTCGAGTGCATATGCAGCACCGCTGACGTGCCACATGCAAACCAGTATATGCAACTGATTGTGTTAAATAAAGTGCACACTCTTGTCATAGGAAAGCTATTGCCCTTTGACAGCTGATGCACCAAAACCACCAGATTTCCTCTCACTTTCTTGAGAAGCTACCACAGAAGGAGGAAGTATTTCTCTTTTTTCTTTTTAATTCAATGACTAACTACTAACCCACAGGGTTCTGTGTTGGCATTAATACTCTTTACATTATACATGCTTCCCTTAGGCAGTGTTATTAGAAAACATAGCATACATTTTCACTGCAAAATTAGGAACAACCTGTCTCATAGTGATGCCGAAAAATTAGTTCATGCATTTATTACTTCTAGGCTTGATTATTGTAATTCATTGTTATCTGGCTGTTCTAAAAGCTCCCTCAAAAGCCTTCAGTTCATCCAAAATGCTGCAGCGAGAGTACAGACAGGGACTAGAAAGAGAGATCATATTTCGCCTACACTGGCTTCTCTTCATTGGCTCCCTATTAAATCCAGAATTGAATTTAAAATCCTTCTACTCACAAAGTCTTGAAAAATCAGGCCCCATCCTATCTTAAAGATTTCACTATACCATATTTTCCCATTAGAGCAATTCGATCGCAGAGTGCAGACCTACTTGTGGTTCCTAAAGTTTTTAAAAGTAGAATGGGAGGCAGAGCCTTCAGCTATCAGGGCCCTCTCCTGAACCAGCTCCCAGTTTGTATTCAGGATACAGACACCCTCTTTACATTTAAGATCAGGTTTAAAACTTTCCTTTTTAAATAAAGCTTATTGTTAGGGCTTAGTTATGCTGCAATAGGTTTAGGCTGCTGGGGGGCTTCTTATGACGTGCTGGGCATTTCTTCTCCACCCACCTCTTTTTACTCTCCATGCATTTATTTGCTGCTGCTGCATGTCATTAAATGTTGTCTTCTCTCTCCCATGGTCTGTCTCTCTTAGCTCTCCTTTCTCTCTTCTCTCTCCCCTCGCCCCCAACTGGTCGAGGCAGATGGCTGCCCCTCCCTGAGCCTGGTTCTGCCAGAGGTCTCTTCCTGTTAAAAGGGAATTCTTCCTTCCCACAGTCGCCGAGTGCTTGCTCATAGGGGATTTTTGGGGTTT
>VUQH01058170.1:0-19157 GCA_015106775.1 Etroplus canarensis
AGGAATGAAAGTCAGTAGAAACAAGACAGAGTACATGTGTGTGAATGAGAGGGAGGCAGGTGGAATGGTGAAGATGCCAAGGTGTAGAGGTAGTGAAGGTGGATGAGTTTTAAAACCTGGGATCAACCATCCAAAGCAACGGAGGAGCACAAGAGAGGTGAAGAAGGGAGTCCAGGCAGGGTGGAGTGGGTGGAGACAAGTTTCAGGGGTGCTTTGTGACAGAAAGATAGCAGCAAAAGTGATATAAGGTCTGGAGACAGTGGCACTGATGAAAAGACAGGAGGCAGAGCTGGAGGTGGCAGAATTGAAGATGTTGAGATTTTTGCTGGGAGTGACCAGGATGGACAGGATCAGTAATGAGTACATCAGAGGGACAGTTCAGGTTGAGAAGCTTGGAGATACATTCAGAGAAGCAAGGCTGAGATGTTCAGAGGAGGGATAGTGGATATACTGGACAAAGGATGTTAAAGATGGAGCTGCCAGGCAGGAGGAAAAGAGGAAGACCACAGAGAAGGTTTAGGGATGTAGTGAAGGAGGACATGCAGAGGGTTGGTGTGAGGGAGGAGGATGCAAGGGATAGGATGAGATGGAGGCAAATGATCCACTGTGGCGACCCCTAACGGGAGCAGCCGAATGACGAAGACACCAGGTTTATGACAACATTTATCACAGCACCATTATTTGGTACAGAGTGAAACTGGATTTCAAAATAAAACTTCCTTCAGCCAATGATATTTTCTATTTCACGCTTAATTAGTTATAGCATGAACTTCCTCTCATTACAGTTTGTAATTTATGGCTAAATTAGGAATATAAGTAAATATCCAGCCAACGATCACTTCACTTTAAGATCTAAAGGTGCACAAAAATTTAGATGGGTTACAACAACAACAAAAACAATTACATCTAAATATATTGCTGACATGTCAAACATTTGTCTTCATCTTTTGTAGTTACTGACTATATTCACAGGGATACTTGTATTTTTTCAGATCATGTAAAAATATGGATATGCGATGCTATGCCAGACATAAAAGCAATCTTACTTATGTGGGTTTCCCCATCTCCGTTGTTACTTTGCATATGCTTTGTTATGCTACGTGATAATCATACTATTTCGAGTTTCATGTCTGCCATTATGAAATTTGATCAGTCGTGTTAGAATTTATGTCCTTGATCTTCCTTTCAGTCTAACACTCCTTATAACTGCATGCTGGCATCAGAGGAAGTGTTGGACAGCTGCATTGGAGGCGTTCAGTAGAGGGACAGATAAGTGTTAGACCACATCATCATTTAGGATGTTGGCTTAATACAAGCTTTTAATGACATAACCGCTGCAAATTTAAAAGCCTATAAAAAGACATGCATGACAGGGTTCAGAGGAAGGTATCTGCAATGACACCACAAAGTTAAGGGCCTTAAAAATATCTCTAAAAAAACATTAAAGTTCCAATAAAATAAGCAGACTGAGATGGGTACTTTTACAACAAGCTAAACTGTACATGCATGTAAATCGCTAAAGCTGCGTAATGATGACAGGCTGATGATGTGTTACGACTTTATAGTGCCTTGAAGCATGTTTACCATGTTTATGAGAACAGTCTATTTGAAAGACCCACTGATGTAATATTCATAACACCGTAAGTGGACCCACAGCACTGCGTGCACAAGACCAGCATGCTCATTTTTTATTTTATTTGAAGGCAGCACTAAGCAGTGTGGAATCTATTTCATATTCTTCTTATGCACATGTAGGTCACTTTAGATGAGTAAAACTTGGCCACAATAAAAAAAGACAAAAACACTTTAGGGCTCGGTTAACTATCCCTTTGGGCAAGTGCAAGCCATCTTTGTGCAAGAAAAAAAAAACATTTATTCGCTAAAGATGCATACTGAAAAGGCGAAAAGGCATATTTTATTTGAGGATACCCTTAAATTTGTTGAATATTTATTTGAAGGTGTTTTTCTTTTAGACCACAACATCTAGGAAATACAGTATTTAAAGACTCATACATCATGCTGGAACAAACTGCCAAGGTACATTGTTGTAAATTTGCTGGAGAAAATTCAAGATGACCTGGAACCTCCAAATAAAAGTCTCACAGAAGCCACTGCTTCCAAAAATTGTCGCAAGCCTTCATTTTGGCCTTCTGGTTCTTCTCAAGAAGTCAAACAAGACTTGACTCTTACTTTCACATAAAAGTCATGTCATATGGCATCTCTCACACCAACAAATATTTCATGAAATACACAAACTGTTCAGACTAAATTTTTCTTTTTTCACATTTCAGGACCATGGACAGTAAACAGTTTTTTTTCCCTTGGACTTTTTGAACAGCCTGTGAACCAATTAGAAATCAGTGCTGTGCTTGCTTGAAAATGTGACTTCTCCTCAGTTTTTCTTCTGCTGCATTTATCCTCCTATCCATGGTAGTGCAAATGGCCATTTCTTCAGAAGGCACTGTTTAGTATTTAACTAAAATTGTGTACAAACACCTCCTTTCAATGCCTCCCCTTAAAATGTATTTATGCTTGTCAGATTACAAGTGGTTAGCAGATTACTCTCACACTCATCAGGTCTGCATGTTTTCCCCCCTTTGCTAATTTTGCATTGCTTTTGATATATAGTGTGGACCATTATTGTGCTTTTGTGTTCAGAAATTTGGCAATTGTTCATAAGACTCGCTGGCATAATTTGTTATTTCAACTAGCACTTTTCTGATTGCTACCTAATGCCAATTTGCTTTGCTTAGTAAATACTTTCAAAGCAAGAAGATCAATATGTTCATTTAACTCTTGAAAATATTTAAAATCTCTCCTTTGTCTGATAAATAAAATGTTGGCTTCTAGTCTTAGTTGTTACTGAGGTTACTAGCAATGATTGGTTTCACTGATTTGCAGTGATATGTTATTCAAATGACAGCCTTAATTACTGTAGACACAATATTCTTAAATTATCTACAAACGTACTTTTCACATACTAATAGATATTGCTTATTTAGTTCTACACTATATCGTGATGATTTACATATTAGCTGAAATAATTTCACAAGATTATATTGTGATTGCTCGGTTAGTTTTATTGTTCAGTCATCTTTCATAAAATAATATTATTTGCATTTATATACTTATATATCTAACTTTAAGGTGATAATTCCTCAGTCATTAGTTTCCCTTTATCCAATTTTAATTTCTACCTGCTACTAAGAGGACAGGGAATCTATCTAGCTCAATACACCAGTAGAGCAGAAAGGCTGCTGTGAACTCTGAGACAGAAGGCTGTAGTTTCTGTTTGAAACTACAGCCTGTTACTAAGCCACAACCCAGGGTTACTAGACAACATTGTTCACTGTGAAATCAGGGCTACATTGCTTCTAATTTGAAATATATACCAACATTGAATTAGATGGAGATATTGCTTCATCAACATCTGCTAAGGTTTCAGATAAGCTTCAGTAGTCTAGACTGGAAAATGACAGCAACTATCTCTCTCTAAAGAGTACAGCTGAACAAAGTAAGACACTTTAGTTTTGAGCTCAGCTAATGTCAGCATCTTTTTATTATTTATACCCTATCTTTTAAAACATATATAAAGACTATATATTAAACTATAGAATAAAATAAAGACTATATTAAAGGCTAATGTTAACAGGTATATCTATACATATCAAATTATTAGTGTTATTTGTGTACAATTTATATTTTGTTTAATCTGACTTTAAATAGTGGTACTACAGGAAAAAGTCAAGCAATATGATTATCTAATTCTAGCAAAGATAATGCTTGTGTAATGAATGTGTTGTTAAAAAATGGGGAGGAACAAAGAAACATGTTGGCATCTCAAATTAGAAGACCATAAATCACATTGAGGAGTGGGAGGCATGTTGGGCCAGTGGGAAGGTTGAGACTCTCTCTGCATCTTTGAATGTGAAAAACAAAATTATTAATTAATAACAAATGTAGGTGTTGTTAATCAAATTAATGAGCTGGAGTGAAAAGGCCAGCCTGTGATTAACAAGAGTACTAGCTTAATGTAACTTTCATGTTTGCTACTTGTAATTATCTATAGGCAGTAATGTAAAAGCCTTTTTCATGAAAGCTCCTTATTTGCATTCATGAAGAAACTGGATTTGACAACATACAACAACATACACTCAATCTACTGATGGTCTTACTGTCATGAATTTTATAAGTCATTTATTTGAATGAGGCCATTCTGTTGGCTCTGTGGGGGTGGCAAATGTAAAAGGCTCTCAGAAAATGCAGGGTTGTCAGGGAAAAAAGAAATTAAATGCAAAGCATTTGCTAGAATGTATCATCTCTCGACATCACATGAATCACAGCACATATTTTTCTGGGTTACTCTTTAACATCAATACTGTATTTACACTACTTACCTCATAATTACCACAGTAAATTTCCCCAGATTTAATACATTTTAGATAATAATATAGCCTTTTTGTTAGAGTGACAACACTAATCCAAAAACTAAAACTCAGCAATAGCTTTGTGACATTCATAATTATAGCAGTGCATAACTGCTGGAATTGTCCTCAATGAAAATACACTGTGTGTAGATTTCTTTCATTATCATTTACTCATACTGAGAGTAATGCACAGCAAAGTGTATTGCTGTTATATTTAACATTTTAATATGTCTAAGGCTAACTTTGCCTTAAAGTAAAAAAGATAACAGAGATAATTATGGTTTAGAAATGGGCATTTAAGATGATGGTTGTACAAAGGGTTGATTTGAGTGCAGGCAGGTCAGGATACCTGTGACATGGGGTGTGAAATGTACTCCTCCAGATGCTGAACTGTGCCATTATCTGCAGCTATTTCAATCATACATGACCCTCCTTGTTTGCCAACAGGCAGACTGTATCTGTTAAAAGAGAAGACAGAGGCCAGGGTGTGTTAGAAAGGGCACTCCCTGCAATATCTGATACTCACAGTAACTCTAGCAAAGTTCAGGAAATATTCTGATGGAGAAACAGACAGAGCAGACATAGAAGTGGAGCTGGAAATGTGACCATGGAGATAATACCATAAACTTACTAGGTATACATTACACATCATTTTATAATATACTTTGTACACTGGGTCTGAAGTGATGGCCGTTGGTATCAGAAAGCTCTTCATCCAAAACCCAAGAGAGACAACAAACACAGAGAATGTTTTCCACAGTTGGATTTAAATAAGAAGTCCAGAAATAGGTTTTGGCTCAGTGCTGCAGTGTTTTTTATTTTTTTTAAGTAGCTGTGTTTCTCAGCCAATGTAAAATGTACATAATAATGCAATAACACTTACAATGTGACTAAAGAGAAATCCCAAACTCAGATAACCAGTTAAATTTATATGATCCATGCCATAAATACCAATTTCAACATTTTCAATAATAATAATAATAATAATAATAATGATAGGCCAAAAAGCACGATAATCGGTGTGAGTGCTCATTATGTCACTCAGGATTAATTAATGATAAAAATGAGGGCACAAACTAGATATACATTATAAACCTAATGAGAAGGAAGATAATTTTATCATTTGACCCTCAGCCTCTCTCTGGGGAAATATACAATTGCACTAGTCATTAATGTTGCAGCTGTAATGTTAAGTAGACAGTCTACTTGTGTCATATTCCAGCTCTGGCAAAGTCAAGTGATCCTCTCTCCCCAATTCATCATTGGTCTTATGCTGGCAATATACAATAGAGCCTCTTTACAAGGCTCAACATTATGCAAAAGGTTGCACCTGCTGCACCACACACATAAGCATGATTATACAGGATGGACTATATGTTCTATTGGTTTGTTCACGATTAATCTGTAAACATGCAACGCAAATATGATTCTGCCTAATTTATTTAGCCATTCTTTTTGGCTGTACCAGTGTAATTGATCAGACGTTTGAGGAAAAAAAACCCTCAAACGTCTGTTTTAATGGCCAGATGGAAACAATCAGAGCAATCACCTTCCTGCTAATTCAAAACAGCCTTCCAGTACACCTCCCTGCGGCAATCACACTCAGCATCAGGTAGGACTAATTGCAGGTGTGGAAATCGTAAGAGCCATTGTGCATACACTCACTGATGAATTAAGGCATATTGTGGCAAATGTGAAAGCCACGCTAATGGCCAAAGAAACTATCCATTACCATGTTGCGTAGTGTGTTTCAGTGAGATCACTCCAGACCCTGGCATGAAGACTGGTTCAACATTTCAAATATTTCTTATTATTTTGCTGCAAAAACAGTCTGCTTCGTGAGGTATGAAACATCACAATATCATTACAAACTCTCTGTTGCTGAGAGCATTTGATGAATATTTTGGTGCTTACCACAGTAGTTTTTATTTGGGCTGCTAATGCTGCAAAAAATTGTCCCAAGGAGATATTGAGAGCATGCTCACAAAGCAAACAGGATGATGTTACTTGATGAGTTCTTGTGAGCACATTGAATTCTCTAGCAGGCTAATTTACAATGGTCTTGCTCTAAGGAAAACCTGACTATTTATAAAAATGACGACAACTACTTTATTGTGGTCTAGATAGCTAGGAATATGACCTAAAGCTCCACATTATCATTGCCACACACATATAAACAGAAGCCCAAACCACTATGGATTTTATCACACAAACAAACATATGAATGAATAACAAGGAAAAGAGGCTGTGGTTTGTCTAACATGGAGAGGAAACTATAATTTCTTATTAGGTTCCCTGTGCACCATTCACTGCTGGGTCTCATAGGACCGACAACAGCAAAGTCCCGATTTGAGATAAACAAACAAAATTGTATAAATATTTCATTTTCTCCAAACATAAAACCAAACCACAGTATGGCTGTGATCATTTTTACTAACTCAATCATCGTTTATGCATTCGTTCATCTGGCTAATGTTCTAATCATAAGTGATTTGTCATCTCTAACATCCTCATTTAGACTAAGTCTGGTGTGTGACTAATTAAGGGCAACTGCATTACAGCAACTTTCCAGAGGATCACCACTGAAATATTACCTGCAATGTTAAGGGACCTTGCAAATATTTTCAGGACTGCACCTTTACACAGAGGTATTTGTTAAACCTGAAGGTAGGTGTTTGTCTTTACAATCCAATATGAACATTTGTTCTTCACATTCCCCTGTTGAAAACTATTAATAAGAGAGGATCATCATTAAAATATTACTTCTGCATTAAACATCTGAAAGTATTGGCAACAGATGGCAGTAAAACATCATGCACTGCACTGGTGCCCTTGCAACAGTTTTACTGCCTGTGTAAAAAAAAAAAACAAAGCCAAAAACAGGCTTATTATTCTATTCATATTACTGACTCTTAGAAAAAGTAAATGATAATGTGTAACATGTTCGTCTTAAATTTATCATTTGTGAGTCATTTCACTGATTTCCCATCAAGTGTTGATTAGCTCTGCAAATACAGACTGTGCTCAGTAGAGTAATATCAGTGAGCTGTTGCTGGCTCACATACATAAAGAAGACAAGTACCAACTGTTACTTTGATATTCTTATTAGCACAACAGGTTGTGGAACAGCATCAGAAGTAACTGAAAATAACCTTCCATATGGTTACAGATCATGAAATGTCATACCGCACCACAGCACCTACTGCACAAGACATCCACAGGGATCTGTTTGTTGGTTTTTCCATAAGTGCAACATGCTCTGTATCAGACCATAAACTACACCTACATTGACTGTAATGCCCGGCTCTGGCTCTGGTGCAGTGACTTTCTCACACGCAGCACTGCAGCATTTGCTGCATAATTTGTGATGTGACTGGCAAGCCTCAATTAATTTGGGTAGCCTGTGTTCTATCATTATATCTCCAGCAATACAATTAGACAGCACAGAGCAACACTCTTGGTATTGTAAGGCTTCACAAAAGAAACTCCAAGTGAGCAGGCAGGGCTGCTGGTTGCTTCTTCAATGAATCTTTTATGGGAGGACTTGTCAATACAACTCCGAATACTGTGTAATTGATACACATACCTTGCCTCAGATATGGAATTGTGCCAAAAGGATGTAGATTTAAAAATGAAATGCTTCAAATTAAAAAAAAGATACTTTTGAAACAAGTGCAGATATGGCATGGCACTTCCCTAAATAAATGTTTCCCTGCTAATCTCCAAAGGAAGTGGGGAAGAGTTCACTGCTAGAGTAGTTTGTGAAAAAGTAATCAATTGTAATCAACTGAAAAGGGAATATTTACCTGCTAATGGGATAAATGCAGTTTATTACAATGGTTATGCTAGTTTTGAGTTACCTAACCACAAATAACAAAATGCAGCATTAACAGACTGGCACTAAACAGCCCTCTTAGTTCTTTATTAGCAAACATGTTGCTGAGTGAGGTAAACCTGTGTTTATGACCTGAACAGGACTTGAACTTTGAAAGCTGAGTTTCATATATTCCTGTTACAATCATTCAAATAAGTCAGACTCCCTGCCTCCCTGAGATGCCCTGAAATAAGCTACTATTTTGAAGTTCTTTCCAGTGTTTCTTCTCACAGCATAAGTCTGTTTTCTTCCTGGTACAGCAGCTGTTGCTAGGCGACATTTTACACCCACACGTTTTTTTTTTTCCCTTTCTTTTTTTAACAAAACTATTCAATGATCAGTAAATAAATCATTAAATTGAAGTTTTACATCAATCAATAAAAAATTGTAAGAACTCTATTTGGAATGCAAGTGCTAACATGTTTAATACGTCATCACAGAAACCTAAATTATTCATTAGTCTGAAAAGCAACAGAGCAACATAATAATTGTCCTTTATATGTGTGGACTTTCAAAGCAGAGTCACATTATTTTAGGAGATTTGAGACTAGATGCAGAATACTCATGAATAGAGACTTCAAATTCTCAATTTAACAAATGTTACAATAAAAAAGTTTAAATATTTGGACCTTTACTAAACAGGGATGATATAACAAGAATTGCATTACAGGAACTGGATCCAGTGTTTTGGCACTGTAAAGAAAGTAAAAGTCTAGACATTGTGCCCTCATCCATTAGTCATAGGTATGGTTGACTGGTCTCTGGCTCATCCTGTTCATATCCAACTGTCCTTGAGCACAACACTAAACTCATAATAACCCAAATGTAAATGCAGTGTGAATACAGTGATACAAAATTAAGATAAAAGATAAGGGATTTTATAAAATTTACAGTTAGGGCCATAAAATTTTGCGACAATGACAACATTTTTTGTAATTTTGCCTCAGTACCCCACAACAGTAGCTTTAAAATCAGTCAAGTGGCAATGTGGAGACTATCAGATTGAATTCAAGGAATTTGACAAAGGAACTGAATTAATTGTTTAGGAATTACAGTCATCTTTTCATACATTGTCTCGTATTTTCAGAAGCTCAAAAGTAATGGGACAATTGACTGACAGTTTCATGGCCAGGTGAGTTCAACTTGCATTTGGTAGCTGTTTACGAAAACACTCAGGGAGAGCATCATTAGGCTGAGAAACCAAAATAAACTTATCAAAGAGACATTAAAACCTTTAGGAATGGATAAAACAACAACATTCGTTATAAAGAAGGAAGTTACTGGCCAACTCAGCAACACCAAAAAGTCTATCAGACCACAAAAGACAACTCAGATGGATGGTCACATAATTTTTTACCTGGTTAAGAAAAACCCTTTATAACATCTAGTCAAGAGCACTCTGAAGAAAGTAGGCATATCATTGTCAAAGATTACAAACAGGAGATGCCTTCACGAATGAAAATACAGAGGGTTTACAACAAGGTGCAAACCACTGGTTAAACTCAGGAACAGGAAGGAACATATTGAAGAGCCTGCCCGGTTCGGGAAAAAAATTCTTTGGACAGATGAAACCATGAGGTACTCATACCAGAATGGACAGAAGGGAAAAGTATGGAGAAGGAAAGGAACAGCTTGTGATCTGAAGCATGTCACATCATCTGTCAAACACAGTGGAGGCAATGTTATGGTATGGGCATGCCTGCAGAACTGGGTCTCTTGTGTTTATATTTGATGTGACTGCTGATAGGAGCAGGATGAATTCCGAAATGTACAGGGCAATACACTCTTCTCAGATTCAGCCAAATGCTGATAGCCTGTAATCTTCTACTTTTAAATATATCCAAAACTGAGGCTGTTGTATTTGGCCCTAAAAACCAAAGAAACACTCTTTCTAACTGGCATTGCTTTGCCCTCCAGTGACACTGTGAGGAATCTTGGAATCATTTTTGACCATGATAATGCTCACATTAAACAAATAGGACTGCCTTTTATCACCTCCATAATATCGCCAAAATTAGAAACATCTTGTCTCAGAGTGATGCTGAAAAACTAGTTCATGCATTACTACTAGGTGTGATTACTGTAATTCATTGCTATCTGGCTGTTCTGAAAGCTCTCTCTTCTCTTTCCCCTCACCCCCAACTGGTCAAGCAGATGGTTGCCCCTCGATGCTGGAGGTCTCTTCTTGTTAAAAGAGAGTTCTTCCTTCCCACAGTCTGATTGCTGGGGTTTTCTCTTTAATACTGTACGGTCTTTACCTCACAGTGTAAAGTGCCCAATCAGAATATGCCATTTTTGTTTTCATTAAGTTATCCTCACAAATCTTGGCATTCATAGAACAAAATAAATATGTAAATAAATAAATAATCTTTTTACCTTACACACATCAAAAACTATCCACAATTTTTCTAAAACAAGCAAAAAAATAGAGTAGGGTTAGCGTTACCACCTATTATGACTTAGATCTGAAAGTGTTAAAAGAGGGTGGACTTGCCAATATAAAAAGCAATAATTTAAATCTGCATTATAAAATGACACTCAACAATACCCTATGGCATCACTAAATAAGAATAAGAGCATGATTGTTTTTATTTCTGTAGATTCTACTGAAAATGAACATTTGGTGCATTTTAAACAGAAATAACATTGTAGGATATTAAAAAAAAAAACATCAGCATGAACATCAAAACCCATGAAGTGCCAGACACGAAATCCTGAGTCACACAAAAAGAAGATTTCTCAGAAAGTCAGAATCATACTTGAGACACTACCCTCATTTCTTTGACTGGAGTGAAAAATTACCAACAAAAGTAGCATAAATTTGAATAATCATATCTACCAGGGAATCAGTTTTCACTTCTGACAAGGGAAGAAATGTGATGCTGCAGAATGCAGTGTCATCCTCGTTGATCTTTGACTAAGTGTAAATGGAAATTACTCCAACAGTGAATGGCAAGCACAACAGGATTCAAGCAAAAGTATACGTGGCCTCACAAATGACCAGGGGAGCATTTGGGGTCTGCCACTCTAAAATTTAATCATAGCAGTATTGCCCTAAACATCCCCAAAGGAAAACTTCCCAACATCAAAAACCAAGCAAGCCACAAACATGTCCTCCCAAATGAAAAATGACACAGCAGCCCCCTGCACACTCCCCTTTGTGAATTTATATGGCAGCACAGGGCATTTCAGTGGTGGCTTTTTGTCTTGCCAGCATTTGCCTGCACTGGAATGCTACATCCCATTTGTACTCTAAGTGAAAAAACACAATTATAAACATTTCTAGAGAGGGAAAATATAATATAAAGTTGCTCCCCTGTGGTAATATTTTGCATGCTTCACAGCTGTTATCAATCTGCCTTTCTGTTACACACTCTTTTACGAAAAACAATGGATGATAACGCCATTACATTTAGAAAATCTGCATAACTATTGATAGCGTGTCTGAGTAAATATAAGTTATTAGATCCCATTTTCCTGAAACCAAACCCACTGTTTGTGTACAGTTGGCAGTTTAAGACAAATTATAAAATTCAAGCAAATTAAATGGAAGCACTTCTCTGCTCATTTTAGAGAAAGGTGTGGACTCTATATTTCATCTGCAGAGCAGCCAATTTAAATTGTTCTGAATGTTTTAGTGAAATGAATCACATTTTCCCTTTTAAGACCAACAAAAGGAAAATGCAATTCATTCAGTTATGTTTACTGTCAAAACATGCTTCACAATTCTTGATTAAATATTCATAATGTCTTTTATCTCCTTGTACAGGATGATTAGTTAAACGAAGTAGTGTGCAACTCTTGAAAAGTGCTCCGGGTAAATAAAAATTAACACTCCTTAGCTGTTTAAGTTGAATTTTGTTTTGTGTAAAGTTTCTGATTTATTAAGCTGTATCAAACTGTGTTCACACTCCAGGGAAAATATATGGCTAAAACATTTTAGTATCAGAGATGTCATACCCTATGCAGCAATTATGTCATCAAAACTCAAGTGCATAAAAAAAATAAGCATCATGCTTTTCATAATATAATACTGAATCTTGAGCAGACAGTCTTTAATAGGCTTCTCACTTCATTGCTGCACAGACTGTTAAGCTCCTGTCACACCTTGAAGATTTAACCAGTGTATCAAAATTTCTCTAAAATGCTGGCACACGCAGAAATATCGATGTTACCTTGGGTGTATACATAGTGTATTCATAATGAGTTGGACGTAAACACAACGTATTAATAACTTAAAGAGAAAGTTTTGATAACTGCCAATACGCCATTATACATTAGCTGTAAGTTAGAAACATGTTTAGTAAGTGCTGTGGTCATCTAGAACATGTCAAATACGTCTAGATACGTCAATATGCATTGGAGACAAGTTTGCTATAAGTTACACATAGATTCAAAGCACGTGACTCATAGGTTAGAAATAAGTTTTGGGTACGCTAGACATTATCTATACGTATTTTGACTCATGAGTAAGTTACAGTACAAGTAACGTGTGTGAACATGTGTCAACAATTTCATAACTTACCTTCAACTTATGGCCTGCGTATGCTAGACATATAAGCCATATCTAGGCATACGTTGGAAATTTTGTGTATGCTCCAAATTTTTCAGCGACCTGGCCGTACTACAATTTATATCAGTGTGCTTCAGTGTGTTCCTAACTTATACAAAATTTACCAAAAGCTTATTCAATGTGCGCCAGTGTATTTGCCAAATTTTTCATGTGTCAGTATATGCTTGTTAAATCGTCATGGTGTGACAGGAGCTTTATGGGTATTACATGCAAAAGTCTTTTTTTTATAAAACAGTAAAAAGGGTAAATATTTTCTCTTTCTGATGTTTGGTTCAGCAGCAACACAGAACTCTAGATGACAGTAAGATTGGTGGCTTGAAAAGAAGAATGCTGGAAGAGGGAAAGAAAAAGAAAGAGGGAGATAAGTCTGTGTTACAGTGCCTTCAGGCAATTTGAAATTTTCACTGGTCATTGGAGCCTGGATTACAGTATTTACAGTTAAATACAACCACTGCACTGCACTGCATGCATGCTGACAACAGAAAGGCAGCTGTAGTCAGTGTTGCCAACTATCACGCAAGGAAAGTAGGTATTCGGTGCTCAAACGTGACTTGATGATGTCATGTGCTAATTTGCATATGAATAAAATTGCTGAACCGATCAAGGGTAAACAGAAGCAGAGCTCAGCGGCAGGCACTCTCGTTTCTCCTACAGGCTCACTGTGCCCCACAGTGATGAGCTCTAAGCCGTTGTGTGTAGTACAGAAACAGAAGATCAGCAGTGCATGGGGAAGCATGGCTGATCAGACCTATTTAGAAAGAACAAGGAAGAAGTCCAAATGTATATGGATCAGGTTTGGCAACAAGTCTTTTTCCATGTGTTTGAGAATGAAATGTTTTTCAGCTTTTATAAAGTAATCTTGCCAAAGGAGTGTAAAAAAATGGTAAATTTAATAACAAACTAGATGACAATAGTAGTTTCTTTTTGAGAATTACTTTGTTGCCATTCTTGCTACACAATTCGTGTATACTATGGCAGTGTTTAGGCACTTAACAGGAAAAAATACTTTGTATGAGCTATAAATGAATATATTTAGATGCAATGTCATTTGTTATTTTAGTGCACAGATTTAATTGTTCAAACAAAGTGAAATAAAACTACATATAGAACCAGGCTTGTTCAACTCTCATTACAAAAAGTGCTTTTCTTTGGCAATTAAATATTAGGGAGAAGACAGGAAAGTAGGAGACCATGTCTTACCTGATAGTGATTGATGTCCATTTGTTGTTATTGATGTTCTGGCTCATAGCTGCATACAAAATATGGCTGCCCCCACAACCAAGTTTAGCAGCAGGACTTCCATCTTGAAGGAACACATGAAGGAACTGATCCCCAAAATTCTGCTCCTGAGCTGCAGTGGTAAGAAAACATAATTTGCAAAGAATCTCTTTCTGTATTTTCAATACATTACGCAAGTTGCAGTAATCGTGACATGACTCCAAACTTATCTACACACTATTTTGAGAGAAGTTGGGATATTTTTTAAAATGCAATAAAAACCAAAATCTCCAATATATTAATTGAAGTGAACCTTTAGCTAAAAAAATACAAAAACGAGAGATAGTTTTAATGCTCGCTTCATTTTATTTCGTAAATATACATAAATTTAGAATGTGATTGCTGCAATAAACTCAAAAATCTTTGGGACAGAGTTAAGAGTGAAAAGTGCACAGAATATTCAAGTAACCCTAATTTGGAGGACTCCACATTAAGCAGGAAATGGGTGCAGGTGAGATATTGTGCCTGGGTATAAAAGTAGCATCCATCAAACCCTCAGTCTTTGCAACCAAGGATATCTCAACCCTTTGTCCCCAAATTAAAATAAATATTAGTAAGTTTAAAAGAAACATTTCTCAATGCAAGATTGCAGAGAATTTAGATCTTTCAACACCCGCAGTGCACAATGTTGTGAAACAATACAGAAAATTCAACGATATCCCAGTGTTTAAAGAGCAAGGTTGCTACCTAGGGTCGGGAGTACTTCAGTAAACCATTGTCACTTAATGGTCTGTCACTGCCACCAGTAATGAAACTTTAGACTTTATTACTCAAGGAAGAAGCTATGCAGAAATGCCACCAAGTCCTCTGGGCTTGAGTTCATCTCAGATGGACAAAAAGGCTGGAACCGTGTGCTGTGGTCAGATGAGTTCACATTTCAATTATTTTCCAAAACAACAAATATGGAGTTCCTCATGACAAAGGTGAAAAAGGAACAACCAGGTTGTTATCAGCAAAAAAACAAAACAAAACAAAATAAGAAAAAACAGCATTTGCAATAGAATGAGGGTGCATCAGTTCCCACAGCATGGGTGAGTTGCATGTATGTGAAGATATTGTTCATTAATATTTTAGAGAGGTATATGCTACCATCTCCTACAGTGATGTCCATGGTTATTTCAGAAGGACAATGCCACACTATATTCTGCATGGGCTACAGCTGGCTTCACTTAGTTAGCTCCACATATACAATACCTGACTGCCAATAAATGCCATTAGACAGCAAAAAGGTCTGCCTCTCTTTAGCCAATAGCTTACAAAGAACCTAGTTACCATTGCTGTGAGTTCTACAGTAAATGTGCAATGTTTCCTTCCTAAACTGACTTGATGAAGTCTAAAATGTCTAAGGCTTAAAGGGCATTGCTTACTGTGCTTATTTTTTTAAAGGATTAAGTTGGAATGGACCAAATCGCATCCAAATCATTCAGACTTAGCCAAGTTAAAAGTAGGAAGAAAACATGAAATAAATAGGGACAAATCTACTCTGAGGGCATGGAGAGCTCCACTGAAAAGGTAGAAAAGAATAATCATCAGTTCTCACTGAGAGGGAGAAATTTTCCACAGGATACTCCCACCTGCCCGGGAAATTGTTGGGTTGAAGAGAATAGAAGGGACTCGTTCAAGATAAATTCATCCTGCCTGCTGTTGCAGACACTGTTTCAGTACAAATCTTTAAGAAAGTAAATACAGGGCTCCTTGTCACTCATTTCAGCAGTGGAAACTGAAATCATACCCCACAAGTAAATGTCGATCCCCAGTGTCTGAGATCTTCTTACACCAACCTGGTGCTTTCAAAAGTTCAGTTATAAGCAGCTATCTCAGACATGGCATCAAACACAAAGCACTGTTCACTAAAGAATAATGATTCACTTTATAACATACCAAGACTACATCAATATGAGCTGTGAGCATATCTCTGTGTACTGTAGAGCCACCATGCAGTTCAGGACTACTAGGACAACAGTAAAGGGAAATTTTTATATTACCGTTATATCGTGCTATGGTTAGCAGAAGGCAGTGAATTTTCTGCTTCAAGAGATAAAGATCCACTCGTGCACATAAACACACACATTTTCAGTAGGTTTATTGTATCCCATAAGGCAGGAAAGAAGTACTGAGCAAGAGGATATCCTGAGGAAATAAGTATCTTCCCCATGGATCACTCTAGTAGATCTCATTCTGCTTGTGTACCAGGAGAATGATTACCTAGTACTTTTTATGACACCTTGAGCTCTCAGGATCCAGAACAGTTCTTTTTTTTAAACTACCAGAACAATCATGCGAATATAGGACTGGTGGTAAATCTACATCTTTTTTCTGCTGGAAAAGCCTCTAGGGAATGGCAGTAGATCTCACTCCTCTCCAACCTCATGGTCTTGATTGCAAAACAAGATATGACCTCTGCCTGGCTACATTATGTCACTCCACTACAGTACATTACATCTCAATGGGAGAATCTGAGTGTCTTGCAAGTGAGACAGTCAGCAGCAGCATGAAATTCCCCTACACAGACTACCAAGGTCTTCTGTAGGGAGGTGGTGAGAGAGTCCAAACCAGTTCCACACTGCTGCCTAAGAAAACAGGAGTAAAGGGGGAGCAACATAAAAATGCAGCAGGGAGACAGAGACAAAGGAGGAGTCTGCCACTCTTACCCACTGTCAGGGAAGACATGGTTACAAGGCAGTGGACTGAACAGCAATATGGCCCCGTTAGAAAGACCTAAAATATTTCTGGGGCACATTTCAGCTGAATTACAGAGTGTGACAGGGGACCACACACCCAGAGGGAGCTACTGAGTAGGCACAACACAATCAGGGTTGACCTCTTTGATTTCACTATGACAATGGTAACTGAGTCAAGACTCTCAGAAACCGACATGATCTGGCTTGCTGGGCTAGGGCTAGGAGAGCGGTGTGTGGGAAGAGACAACCCCGTGCCATCTCCCTTGAAGTAATGAAATGGGTGGAGGATTTAGATACCAGAGGAAAATGGAACAAAAGCTGAGCTTGTCGTGTTAAGGTTGTATGGCAACTTATATAAAAGCTCTGAACAATTCCTCCAGGGTAAGAAAGTTATCGAGAAAATCCGCATCTCTTCGTCAGAGGGAGGCAATGTTTAGCTTATTATGCTGAGCTCAGATAGGGCATTTTCTAAGCAGACTTGGAGGCCTTCCTTGTCTTTAAACTCAACAGGGATGCACTTAGCAGTGCCATATTACAAGTCACTGTCGCAGAATGGCACACAGGAATGAATATCTTGCACAGAATATTTTTTCATCCTTGTTCTGCAGAAGGGTAGAACTCTTAGCCTCTGAAAAATAGCATTAGGGACACTGTGGGTAGCAAGGCAACATCACTCATTGTAGAAAGAGGCTTTTAAATGGCTTCATTTGTCTGCAGCATTTAGCTAATTTGCATCCTGCTTGAAGAGATAAAATTACCCTCATTCAGTTATTCAGTAATTTTATTTCCATTTCTTGGTTGTCTGCTTTTCAGTGTGATCATGCTGCCAACATGTGATTTCATCCAGAGATGCAATATTCATTGTCATATTTATCCTATCAGGTCCTGTGGGTCGTTGGGTGGTCCCTCCATGGCCATGGCTTGTTCTGGTACATTCTGTGGCTGTTTCAGGGTATTGGATTCTGTTAAGTTTGGAGAGCTGGTCAGCGACTTGGACTCTGTTTTACTCTGTTGTACTCTGTGAGCAGTTTTTACTGCTGGTGGATGCCACTGCTATCAGGGACTGCTGCTGCCAGTGGGGTGTTGAATTTCTTTTAAAATAATGTCTAAGTGGGCAGTATTTCATAAATTAACATCCAGACAGATGTCAAAACACCATAGTTTCCCAGAAGAACACATTACTGTAACAAGTGATCAGTGCTTTTCACTCCACCTGTCAGTGGTTTTAATATTGACAAATGTCTGTTTTATTGCCCTTAAAAGACATCAAAAAATATTGTCCAACATGTTTTTTAAATTTTCTTTCAACTGATGAAAGTTACTCTTCTCATATCTTTTCTGCAACTACTAAACAAATCTCCATGCAACTGTTAATGCTGGTTTATGTTTGCAACAATACCAAACTCCTTATGCAAATAGTTTTCAGTCAAGGGCAGAAAAATGTATATTCCAGTGTTCATCTGTACTTGGTGATGTCCATATATCTATAAAGACTGAGCTGAATCATTATAATGCCAGCCAGCCTCTAAGAAACTGACAAATATGTGCTTAATTTTAATGCTTCAAAATGTAGCGCCCTGACTTTTATCTACAGTAAGTTCTGAGCCTTTATTGAGTCAAAAAATACTTTTTTGCTTAAATGTAGGCAGCTGGAAAAGATTGTGGAAAAGACATTATATTCTACTACATCATCATATACACTACTGGTCAAAAGTTTTAGAACACCCCAATTTTCCACTTTTTTATTAAAATTCAAGCAGTTCAACTCCAGTGAATAGCTTGAAATGGCACAAAGGTAAGTGATGAACTGCCAGAGGTTAAAAAAAGTAAGGTTACCTAAATCTGAAAAATAATGTACATTTCAGAATTATACAAAAATTCCTTTTTCAGGGAACAAGCAATAGGTTAACAACTTAAAGCTGTTCTGCAGCAGTGGAGGTAGATCAAGCCTTGAACCCAGGATAACAAGAACAGACACAGTGCAAAGATAATAAATACAAGGACTCAAGGAAAACATGAACCAACACACTGAGACTAGAGACAAGGAGGCTGAATACTGGAAAACATGAGGAAGACACAAAGAACCAATAACTAAACATGAGCTGGGGCAGGAACAATGAAAGTAAAACATAAGGCACACAGCAAAGGGGATGCAACCAAACTGGAAAGAAACAAGAACGAGACAGAAAAAAGGAAAACCAAACATCCTAGTCCCACAATACCAAAAACCACAAACCAGAACACACAGTCTCCAGACCTGAACCCTATCCAGCTGGTTTTGAATGGACTGTAAAGAAGTGTGAAAGCAAAGCAACCTACAAGTG
>VUQH01058171.1:0-18888 GCA_015106775.1 Etroplus canarensis
TTAAATAGACAAGGACAAACTACAGAGCAGACGACAGGAGGATGGGACACAGCTGGGGACAATCAATAGGGAACACAACCGGGACAACCAATGAAAGAACGACAAGAAGACAGGGGCGTGGCTAACACATAGAGACAGGGGGGAACAAAACCGGGAACACGACAGACTACAAAATAAGACACGACTAGACACAGACAGAGACGAAGACCACTAACAAAGGAAACAGGCAAGGCATGGGGCAAAAAGGGGAACAAACAGAGCTCAAAAACAGAACATAAAACCCAAACCAAAACATGGACCATGACAACCCATGGGTTGTTGGTTTAAGGATCGGCGTAGTCAGCGGTCTTGAAAATGAATTTTTTTAAAACTCAGTATACATTATCCCCCTGTGACAGCCTCTAATTTGGCCACTGCTCTTTTATAACAGGTAAGGAACTGTTATCATCAAGGTTATTATAGTCAACTAAACCTAAAGTGTGCCTTCGGCTGCTCCCTTGTATTCTCCACCAAGGGGGTCACCACAGCGGATTAATCCGCACTGGTAATTTGACAGAGGTTTTATGCCAGATGCCCTTCCTGACGCAACCTTCCATGGTGAGAGCGGCTTGTGTCCCCACCCAGAATCTTTTGTAAGGCAAATGCACAAACCACTACGCTACAGGGGATACTAAAGTAAAAACTAAAACTAAATAAGAAAAATAATTTTAGTCAGCTGAAATAAAGACAAAAACTAGACTTTTGGTGAAAATTAAACCTAACTAAAATGCTATTGTGCGCTCACAAAACTAACTAAAATAAAATTAAAATATAGTGTTAGTCTTTTGTCAATTTGGCCAGTTTCAGTGAGACAGCCTGTCTGATGAGGCTTTGGTGCATCTGTTCACTGAGAATCAGTGTCCGCCTCTCTGATAATCAACTGGTTTCGCAAAGTGTTGTGCTTGTCATATTATAAGTTTATATATACATATATTTTTCACATTCATATTTCTGTATACTTAACGAAATGTCTGTAACATACGCAATATTCTGATTCTGATTATAGCAATCAAGAAAAATAAAAATAACAATAATACTAATAAAACTAAACATTTTCAAATAATAAAAACTGAACTGAAATGAGAAAACCTGACACAGAAACTAAATTTGAATTAAAAAAATAAAAGCTCAAAACGAAAAAAAAACTAATAAGAAAATACAAACTATAATAACTTTGGTTCTCATCACCGAGAAAAAATGAAAAAGTAAAGCCAATGCAGAATAAACCTGCATTCTTTTGAATGGCCAGCAGGGGGTGACTACTATGGTTGCAAGAAGACACCAGGTTGTATAGAAATCTATGGGAAAACAGCCCTTGGCTCACTTGCTCGGTGACCTCAGTAAACACTTTAATAATGGCTTCATTGAATCAGTCATTAGTTCAAGGTCATTGAATACAACATCCATTTAGAGTCATAAGCAAGGAACTACCAGGCAGTGTTCACTGACTAACAACTTTTGACTGAGATGCCTTTAAGCCAATGAGAATGCAGTGTCCCTTGGTTTCACAGTCAGATCTTCGCCTCACTCTTCATGTACTGGTTCAAAACAGCAAGATGATGATGGCAAAAATGCTCAGCTCGAGGCTAACGGGACTTCAATACCAATTAGAGGATGCCGCAATGGCTGTATCCATCATTTTTATACGGTGTATGGTTTTCATGCCGTGCCAGAGTCGATACTTCGCTAGCAGCTGTGAAGTGGCTAGTCATTTGCACATCTGACTAAGCAGCTGTCCTGCATTTTGGCCACAAAAATCTGGCAAAGTTAACAGCAGAATAAAGCCTGCTTTGCCCTCCTTCCTAAGGATTTGAGATCACATTAAAAGTAGGAACATTTGTGAAGATATTTAACTTAAAGTCAAATGGAAAAGTCAGGGGAATATCAAGTTAGGAAAATATATTCCCTGGGCACCGTAAGTGTCAGGACAAATTTTCATGGAAATCCAACCCAATCTGGACCAGAGTAGACCAACTGAATGCTACCGCTATCCCCACGGTCACACTGCTAGAGTGACTAATGTCCAATCTCGCCACAGCCATCCACTGAAATTGATTTCTGAGGAAATTTGACCCAAGAAATGAACCATTTCCAGAATACCATTCCCGGAATTGCCTAGAAAGCTAGACCTTGAATTTACCTTTTTAAATGTAAATTCTGAATAACATGTCATCATTTATACATACTGCAGCTTGTTTTCTCTGTCGTATTTCTCATCTCGTCAGATTTTGACTGTTATGTAAGCTGTTCTCCAGCACACATCAAATGCCTGCGCTGTAACCCACTTCTTTCATTAGTTTCTGCACCCCTTTTCTAGCTGCCTCTGTAACAGTCATGTGAAATAAAGTTTTCACAGGACTGCACACAGTCCTGCAAAAAAACCTAAGGACACCCTCTGATTTTGTAGCCTCCAGAACCACCTTTAGCAGGCATAAATTGATTTAATCATTTTCTATATGACTTCATCAGTCTCTCACATCACTGTGGAGAATTTTTGGCCCACTACTGTTTACAGTATTGCTCCAGTTCATTGAGGTTTGCAGGTATTTATTTATGCACAGCTCTCTTTAGGTCCTGCCACAGCATTTCAGACAGACTGAGGTTCAGTTCAATTGAATTCACTTTTATTTATATAGCACCAACAAAAGTCACCTCAAGGAGCTTTGTACTGTGAGGTAAAAACCCTACAGTATTAGAGAGAAAAACCCAACAATCTGGGAATCCCCTATGAACAAGAATTTGGTGATGGTGAGAAGGAAGAACTCCCTTTTAACAGGAAGAGACGTCTAGCACAACCAGCCTCAGGGAGTAGTGGCCCTCTGCCTCAAATGGTTGGGGGTTAAGTTGAAAGAGAAGAAAAAAAGGAGAGCATAGAGAGACCAGGACACCACAGAGTATGGGAAAGTGACAAAATTAATGGCATGTATTGGCAGATTGATGCATGGGAGCGAATAGGGGTAGGTGGAGAAGAAATGCTCTGTGGATCATGGGAAGTTCCACAGGAGCCTAAACATACTGCTTCATAACTAAAGAATGGTTCAGGGTCACCTTATCTAGCCCTAACTGTAAGCTTTATCAAAAAGGAAGGTTGAAAGCCTAATCTTAAATGCAGAGAGGGGGTCTATCTCGTAAATACAAATTGGTACCTGGTTCTAGAGAGGAGCCTGATAGCTGAAGGCTCTGCCATTGTACTTTTAGACATTTTAGGAACCACAAGTAAGTCTAGACTCTGTGAACAAAGTCCTCTGTTGATAAAATATGGTACTTTGAAGTCTGGACTTTGACTGGGCCACTGGAACATCTTTTGTTTTTCAGCCATTCTGTTGTAGATTTGCTGGTGTGCTCGAGCTCATTGTCCTGTTGCATGACCCAACTTTAGCCAAGCTTTAGCTGTTGGACAGATGTCCTCACAGTTGACTAAAGTACACTTTGGGATATAGGGGAGTTCTTGGCCGACTCAGTGACTATAAGGTGCCCAGGTCCAGTGGCTTCAAAACAAGCCCAAATCACCACCCTTCCACTACTGTGCTTGACAGCTGGTGTGACATGTATGTTTGGATTTTGCCAGATGTGTTGCTGTGCATTATAGTCAAACATCTCCACTCTGGTCTCATTGATCCAAAAGACATTGTTCCAGAAGTCTTGGGGCTTGTTCGGCTGTAACATTGCGAACCTAAGCCATGCTGTCATGATCTTTATAGAAAGAAGAGGCTTTCTCCTGGCAACCCTTCCAAACAGGCCATACTTGTTCAGTCTTTTTCTAATTGTACTGTCATGAACTTTAATATTTAACATTCTAACTGAGGCCCGTAGAGTCTGAGGTGTAGTTGCTGATTTTTTGCAATTTCTCTGAGCATTGCACAGTCTGAATCTAGCAGCTACTTACCCTCTTAACTCCTATGGAACCAGTAAGGGTGTACTTCGTTTCTGTGTGTTCACAGAACTGCACAGGGTCCTGTGAAAACTTTCTTTTTAAAATATAGCTGTACATCCTCACCTAGAAGAGCTCCAGTAGCTAAAATCCTCAGCTGCTGTTTAGAAAGGGAGTTCATAAAAGTTTGTGCTGTTTGGCCAATGCTCGTTACAGCCAATAAGCATCACAAGCTTAACTGTAGCCCGGACGCTTGCATCTTCACAGTATCAGTGCCATATCTGTTTGCACACTGTTTTGCTGGCCACACACAAAAAAAACATTTTATTGCTCAACACGCTTCTCGGCCTTGAGTCTGACTTTGCACAGCATTTAAATTTTCTGTGTGCACTGAGACTCGAGCTGCTATTAACATGCAGATATTAAAGAGAGACCCCCTCTGATATTGTGTGCATCTCAAGATGTATAAGTGCATATGTATGCAGCAGCTGTTTAGGTAAATGATTGTGTGTGCATATATGTGTGTGTGTGTGTGTGTGTGTGTGAGACTGCCAATGAGCTTGTGTATGAGGCACCCTTGTGTGCATATGAATGGCAGGGGGTATCCTCTTCCTGAATGCAGAGCGCATCCAGAGTATCTCATTGCTATTCATGTGAATGATTCTCCTGGAATCAAACAGCAGCCCAAAGCATATTTGCACAGTGTTAGGATGCATGCTATACTGGAAAAGAAATCCACCACAGGGTTTCCTTCAAAATGAATTTTGCTTCAAGCCCATCAAGTTTCCTGATGTTTACAATGCAGCTGTTGAAAAATGTATAGAGCTTGTCACCACCTTTACA
This sequence comes from Etroplus canarensis, assembly GCA_015106775.1. Lineage (NCBI taxonomy): Eukaryota > Metazoa > Chordata > Actinopteri > Cichliformes > Cichlidae > Etroplus > Etroplus canarensis. The sequence continues at coordinate 4,754 of VUQH01058171.1, forward strand.
TGGGAATGTCTGCATATAGGATTTCATTTGTTATCCACCAACTTCTCTTTTCCCCTTTTAAAGTTGAGCGAATGAACTGCTCAAGAACATCAAAGCAAACTCGAAGCACAAACCTCCACGGAGTCCACCAAGTTTCTGTCGCTGCCCGTTGATTTATGGACTATGCTGCAAAAGTACAGCTGAGGTTGGCTTTTACAGAAATCTGGGAGGTGCTGGATCCTTTCCCAAGCTGCCATACAGCCCGGGCAGGCCATCAGTCCACGACAAACACAAAGCCGGTATCGTTCTCAGCAAAGCAGGAACTCTGAAACCTCTGAAATAGTTTTTAATAGCATTTGAGAAGCCTTGCTGACTATAATGTCGGGGTGTTTATCTGTAGATATACAGGAATTGCTGTAACGAACAAGTTTGGTCTTATTTTTATTCATATTTTGGCTGTTCTCTTTAGGGGTCGCCACAGCAGATCATCTGCATCCATCTCACCCTCTTCTGTCACACCAACCTTCTTCATGTCCTCCCTCACTACATCCATAAAATTTGTCTGTGGTCTCTAAACCGCTCAACCTAAGCTCTCCCTGTGATGTACTCATTTCTAATCCTGTCCACCCTGGTCACTAACTGGTATCAATATGTCTTAAAATTGATTATTGCTGATCTTTGGCATTAAAATTAATAGTTGTTTTCAGAGAGGTGGGGAACATGGGAGGTTTTGTTACAGTCATACATATAATGGCCTATAACCACAACCCTTACCAATAATCTTACAGTAATTTTTCATCTTTGTTACATTATCTTTTTTTGAGATTTTGTTTTTAGTGAGTATGTAAACAGGAAATATTAGGCATAACATGCAGAGTTCCCAGATTATTTTCATTCCCAGCGCATAAAATTCTGCTGCTGTTTGAAATCAGCCAGTGTGTTGCAGTTTCATGCCATTGCATCCTTTGACAGAGATGTGTGCTATGGGGCAGTTACTCCCAACTCATCATTTGTCCCGTGAAGGGGCATATTTTAACCCTAAACACTTTTCCTCAGGGTAACCTCAGGCTGTCGATTTCCAGGTTAATCTACGTTCCCACCCTCACCTATACTCATGAATGCTGGGTAGCGACTGAAGGAATGAGGCTGAGGTTACAAGCCGCCAAAATGAGTTTTCTCTGAAGGGTGACTGGCCTCTCCCTTAGAGATAGGGTGAGGAGCTTAGTCACCCAGGACGGGCTCAGCATGCCAAAAGGAGCTAGCTGAGGTCATTCGGGCATCTGAACAGGACGCCTCTCCCAGGTGAGGTGTTTCGAGCTTGTCCTATCAGGAGGGGGCGTCAGGGCAGACACAGGACATGCTGGAGGGATTGTATGTCTCAGCTGTCTTTGGAACGCCTTAGTGTCCCCCCAGAATAGCTGGAGAGGTGACCAGGGAGAAGGAAGTATGGGCATCTTTGTTCAGGCTGCTGGCCTGACCTGAACCCAGATAAGCAGCAGAAGATGGATGGATGGATGGATGGATGGACTGACTCTACTTTTGACTTACCGTCTAACCCTACCTCAGCAAGTGAAAGTAAAAAGCAAGTGAAAATTAAACAGTGAGTGTGAAAAAGTGAAAGTAAACCATATTTGGCCCACCAGCTATCACTGAAAAAGACACCTTATCTGTTGAAGCAGCTTTAGCTCACTAAAGTTCAGCTTGGACCCACCATCATTCTTTTGTCCATGACTGAAAAGAAAATGTGGGACTCTGAAGGGCTGCGTGGCTTCACAAGAGAAAGACAAGAGAAAACCACACACGGTCACCGGCGTGTCCCAAGATCAAAACCCTTGCGTGGAGGTCAAGTGAAATCATGCAGTCTTCTCTCTTGGGAAGTCTGGTTCAGGGGCCACTGAGCAAGGCACTCTGTCCCCAGCTGCCTAGTGACAGACTGCTTATACAATGAGTGGCAGCTGGCGACGCCCCCCAAACTGCCGTGTGAAACTCCTCATCTCCCCATTCCCCGACTCGGTGTTTCCTTCCCTTCTTTTCCTCCTCTCCTTATTGTCTCTCCTCATGTCCACAGTGACACAAACAGCCTGTTTCTGTGCAGCTTCCACCAGCTGAGCGGACAAAGGGGTAGATTTGCCATCCACAGATCAAAAAGAGATTTGTTCTCAGTGAAAGCAACAGCCCTGAGCCAGACAGCGTAATCCTAACCAGAGACCAATCTCTCTTTTACTATATTTTACAGCTTTTACAGCTGCATGTTAATGTGCCCTTAATTCATTCTGACATATTAGTCAACAAACTCTGTATAAATGGCCAGTTGCCATGTGATACAGTAGCTCTTGCATCATTTCAGTTTCTCTTCTGCATCAGGAGGCTCATTAATTCCCCACTCCACAGTAAAAAAAGAGCCCTAATATATCTTCTATATAGGTTCAAAGCATCTATGATTACAGTTATCACTTGCCTGCTGCTGACGCTGCACCCTTAATTCAGTAGATTTATTGAATCAGTGCACTAATCCACTCATATGAAAGGGTTGCTCCCTTTAAATGTTCAACAATTGGATCATGCAGTAGTTGATTTAATGCTTGTTTTGTCTGTGAGTCACTGGAGAAACTACAGCCCCACAGCTCCACTCCCTGTGGACCACATGCTGACACCAATTAACCAGTGAGCTGCACTGGGTTATATGATACACACCGCCCCCTTGTGGGCACACTACCAGTTAGGTAAATAAGCAGTCAACTTAAAACAAAAAAAGATTCACATCTCTTACAGGTTGTAGATTTCTAGTTTTCACCGTGACAGATATAATCACACTGGGGCTGAGCCTCACAACTCTGTTCACATGAGTTTTAATGAATTGAAAAGAGGAGGCCGTTCAGTGCAACAGGGCATAGTGTTCCTTCTAATTAAATTCTAATGCTTCATCTTTTGAGATTAAGTCGCATGGATTTGTTTAAATTTTTAAAGCCAATAATTATTTGTGTCAAGTCAAGGCTACAAAAGCATGACGGTGAATACGAATCGTGCAAGGAGGAAACTGGGGAAGGTTGCTAGAATATCAATTGGACATAAAGATAGTGAGGAAAAAGCATTGCATGCACTGATCTAATTAGGAACTCCCTCACTGCAATAGAGATACAGCTCATTTACTTTTATTTTGTAAAACAAAGCAGGGACCGTTTAGTTTTTATCTTAATTTAAATGCCCAAATGACAACTGGCTGATTAACAATATGCCAATGGATTGCCAATGGATTGAAACTGTAATTAAACTTGAGTTTGGAGTTATACTGGGATCTTTGGTGCTGATACAAATTATAGGTATGGTCATTTATTAACTTAGGAGCCTAACCTGAAGGCACCACCATCTGCTCCGCTGCGATGCTACTCTGCAACATGCGCTGCAGACTGCCATTAAAGTACTGCAAATAAAGGAGTTGGGGGTGCTTTACTGGACTGTGCAATGAAAGTACGAGTATTATGTTAAGTTTTAAAAAGATACACACTCACTGGCCAGTTTATTAGTCTCTGTTCAGCTGTTTGTTCATGCAAATATCTAATCAGCCACTCATACTGCAGCAACACAATGCATTTAGCCATGCGGACATGGTCAAGACAACCTGCTGAAGTTCAAACCGAGCATCAGAATGGGGAAGAAAGGTCATTTAAGTGACTTTGAAAGTGGTATGGTTGCTGGTGCCAGCTGGGCTGGTATGAGTATTTCAGAAAATTTAGGAATCTACTGGGATTTCTCACACTAGGATTTAAAGAGAAAAGACAAACCTGTCCAGTGAAATGCCTTGTTGATGCCAGGGGCCACACAACATGCCTTGAACCTTGGAGCTGGTGGGCTACAGCAGCAGAAGACTACACCAGGTGCCACTAGCACTAGGTCCCGCTAAGAACTGGAAACTGAGGCTACAATTCACATGGCCTCACCAAAATTGGACAACAGAAGAAAGCTTCATGGTCTGATGAGTCTCAATTTCTGCTGTAATATTCAGAAGCTGGGGTCAGAACGTGGCAAAACCAACATGACACTATGGCTCTACACCTCCTTGTAGCAACGATTCAGTTTGCTGCTGGTAGTGTAATGGCGTGGGGGATATTTTCTTGGCACACTTTGGGCACTGCAGTACCAACTGAGCATCATTTAAATGCCTGAGTGGTGAGCTGCCCATGTTTTATTGGTTGCTTCCAGCAGGATAATGTGCCATGTCACAAAGCTCAAATCCCTTCTGGTTTCTTGAACATGACAATGAATTCATTGTTCTCAGGTGGCTTCCACAGTCACCAGCTCTCAATCCGACAGAGCACCTTTGTGTGTGCAGTAAAATGGGAGAGTCGCATCAAGGAGGTGCAGCCGACAAATCTGCCACAACTGCGTGATGCTATCAAGTCAATCAAGTCAATGGACCAAAATCTCCCAGGAGTGTTTGTTGTTGAATGTATGCCATGAAGAATTAAGGCAGTTCTGAAGGCAGAGGGCGGTCCAGCCTGGTACTTGCAAGGTTTGTCTAATAATAAACCATTACAATAAAGAGTTAAATAAAGTTTTAACAAAGTTGTAAAAGACAAAATGAAAATGTAAATCAATACCAAAAGAAAAACAATAGAACAGAAACAGACAATAAATGACAATATATGACATAGAAGCAAGAGTTTAACCGCAATTTCAGAAGCTATTTAGAGGGCATCGCTGATTCCAAGAGCGTTACGCCCTCAAGAAAGGTCGTTCCAGATTGTTCGATCTAAGCCTTGACTTTGGAACATCCACAAGGGTCCCACCTGATAGTTTAAGACGACAAACACTTCTGCTACGTAACCTGGAGCCAGACCATGAGCTACTTTAAAACTGATCTGTAAAATCAGGGGTCTCATGTGGGACTCGACCGGGTTTCTTCACCTCCAAATGCTGACGTTTTTACCTTTTAAAACTGAGAACTCTTCACTTTGTGCACATGACCACAAATCAGATGTGAGACAAGTCTTATGAAAAAATCATGTTCATGTTATGGTTATGAGATGAATTCATAGATTACATGTGATCCCAAGGTGCAAGCTGGGTATGGTTACTCATCCTTACGGCCAGTGAGCGTGTGTTTCTGTAAGAATGTGGACAGTATGTGCTTTCGCAATGGGTTGAGTTTATATTTTATGCTGGCTTTGTGTCTGTCTGCTTTGTTGCTCGCTATGTTGAGAAAAAAGAAGGTTAGATACTTTATTAGGAGGTGGTCCAGTTTTTGTTTGTCTCTGCAAAGGCTCACAGCAGTCTCATAATAAAGAGAGCCAAGGTAATCCCAAAAATAAAAACTTCAAAAAGCCTCTATCACTATGACAACCATCAAAAATCAGTGTAAAGATACTCTGCAGCCTCTGTGCAGCTTTAATTTTCGAACAGTAAATGGCACTTGATGTTTCCCCATCAGCCTTTCTTTTTAAGCCATTCCACATTTCAACCCTTCAGCTAGAAAAGCTTTGTTAGTGGATTTATCTTTACCTTTAATTTTTAGCCTGGAAACTAAAAGCCTAAAATCACCCTGCCATCACTTTTCAGTCCTGGTTGACTGAAACCCTTTTACTGCGCTATAATATCACATTTGTGGAAATGCCATGCTCATTTGGGTTCAGCCTTAAGTTTGCCTCCTTGTGAATGTCACTGCTTACGAAAAGGGAAACAAAACTCCTAAGTGCCCGACAGGTTTTAGAGTTCGGATCGGATCACATTTCCTCAGCTCGTTTTTTGCTTCAGTAAACGTACCTTCGGCTGCTCCCTTGCATCCACCCCAAGGAGTCACCACAGCAGATTAATCCACATTGCTAATTTGGCAGAGGTTTCCTGATGCAACCCTCCATGGTGAGAGGGGCTTGTGTCCCCGCCTGGAATCGACCTCAGGGACTTTTTGCTTATAAGGCGAATGTGTAAACCACTACACTACGTCCTGATTTCAGACAGACACCCATTTTGGACATCTTGAGACTAATTGTGCGCATGACAATGTCACTTAAAGGCAAGAAAGGGTTACAAAAAGTAAAAATTCATTGCACGAGCAGAAGAAAAGAGTCAAGCCTCTCTATTACAGATCATTAGCACAGACTCACTTAGCATGAAGTGAGGTAGATATCGTGTTTTACTGAAGTGTCACTTTACATAGCCTCAGTAGATCCCAGTGACAGCTCCTTATGCCCAAAGACTGACATGCACCATGTGGGAGAAGAAGTGAGCTGATGCGGCTTTAAAAGAATAATGTCACAATGACAAGTGTTGTCAACAAAAAGAGATTCCACACTCAACAGCTATAAATCACAAAATATACATCCACGAAGACTTCCAGCAGTTAATTTCATTTAATTATGAGTTTTCTTACTCTAAGAATTGTTTACTAACATGTGGGGATGCCACAATACCAGAAAAGTAGCAGTTGGCACCGGTACCAGTAGAACTACATGATTCTCGATAACAAATTCAATACCATGGTTAAAAAATGACAATAAAAATTATCACATGAATTTAAACACAAATATAATATAATATTATATATACATATATATATATATATATATATATAAATGTATTAAAACATTTAAACATCACAAACATGGCTTGTCCATAAATAAAAGCCACAACTGTATAGATCAGAAGAAAGTACTATGATTTCTGTGCTAGCGGTGCTGCAACAGTTTCTGTAGATGCTCCAATGATTCCTATGAATGGCATCATTTTTCATGGCTTTCTGAAGTTTGTCTTTACAAGTTTAAGGTTTTTGAAAGGAACACCAACATATCAGTGTTGTTTCTATGAGGTATAACATCAGTTACATCACGTTAACTAAAGCAATCATAGCCTGTGGAGCAGCAATGCCAGCTGCCTCGAGCTAAATGCTAATGTGTATTTCCAGATAACATAAGAAGGCAATACTTTGGATGCTGTGAATTTGAAATCTTGAATTGTTTGAACAGATCTGGATGCTGGCCTCTTTTGGGTATTTAGCTAAAGTGGAAGTATTTCGTTCCTCGGTCTGAAAAACACGATAGCATCATTTGTACATTTTTTTTGTAAATCAGTTAGCCTTCCTTGGTAAAGCAGCCACAGGGACCCACAAGCCAGTGTAGTCCTAGTGCCGGTCCCAAGCCCGGGTAAATGGTGAGGGTTGCGTCAGGAAGGGCATCCAGCATAAAAACTTTGCCAAATCAAATATGCGGATGCATAACATGATCCGCTGTGGCGACCCCTAGCTGGAGCAGCCGAAAAAAGAAGAAGAGTATATGTGTGTATTTGTAGTGGATATACCAGCATACTCTTGATGCTTGAGTGGTGATTTGTGTTTTATGTTTGTGCAGCAGCTGATTGCGAAGATAGGTGCTCAGTCTGGGAAAGGGCGTTGCAAAACACAGTTTGAGGAAAAATCTGTTTTTGTCTGTTTGTCAGTGATCTTATTCTTACCATGCCACCCCCTGAAGCACATATTATATATCTTATTCTTGGATCTTACTTTTTCCAGAAAAACAGATGATGGCCTGGGTGTGTTGTGTCTCTGATGATGCTGCTAACTTTTGCTCTGAGTCAGCCAGGCTTTATATTATCTAAGTTTGGGAGGCTGGTCCGAAACATATGCTGGACATCCTTTGCCACATGGCCCATGTCCTTGTTTTCCACACAGTCAGGCTGTAAACAAGAATACTTTTGATAGTACTTCAGTAGAAGTTTATAGAAAACCTACTAAGGTAGATGGACCTATCTCAGCTTTCAGGAAAAGTTTTTTAAGCTGAGATAAAATAAAATATACTTCCTTTATTCCAGGTTTGGGAAATTCTTTTCTTACACCAGGTAAAAGTTAAACATAAAGCAAATAGCTTAAACAAGTACTGTAGACTGACATAATGCAATGAAAAATAAAATACACCATCACAGACAAATATCTTAATATGGTAAAACAAATCTGAAATGTAAATGAAAATAATACATTTAAAAAGGCATAAATCTAAATTAAAACATAATATATAAAAACTGAAATATTTCAAAATCTACAAAATAAAGCATAATTTAAAACTTTTAAAAGAGAATGAACTTGTTACAAGTAGATGTGTGGATCAAATGAATCAAATGAACTTCCAAGTTGCTGAATATTTTGAATATTCAGCTCCAGCTGTACGGTGCTGAGTGCAGTTACACATGGAGGCAGAAGTGCCAGTCTTTTTATCATCCACATCATGTGACAGGATGTTCTGCATGATTTATGTCAGCTGCAGACACTTGCTGTCAAAGACTTCTGTTAGATCACCAGCGGAATCCTCACCCACACAAACTGCAAAACAACACACATTCCTGCATACACTGAAATGAGGTCAGCTCCCTGTAGTGTAACATTGCTCCTTTTTATTTTGAGATCGCCTATGATAGCCTATGATATGTTTTATCTACAGTATGGTGAGAAGTCCATGATCGTTGTCTCAGAATTTGACTTTTGCTGATTTGTTTCACTTCTTGTCTCCCTTATTTTTTGTGCAACCATACTGGTATTTAGTAACTAAGGAAACACAGATAAGGTCAAGTTAAAACTTGTCTATAACAAACAGGAGAAGAGTGCATATTGGGCCAGTGGGTGTATAACCTTTCTACACACTATAGTGTTGGATATTAGTCTTCTCAGCTTGTGTAAATGAAGTTGAATAATGGTGGGAATAGAGTGGAGATGATGGTGGAGGAAAAAGCATAGTTGGGAAGATCAGTTGGAAAGCTACAAGACCACACGTGCCTTTTTAACATCACATTGATTGTACCTGCTCTGTGAATAGGACCACCACTAACCCAGCTGGCATTTACACTCTTGGGTTATTCGTTGGCCACTGGGATTTGTGTGTTTCATAGTGAATATGAGAGAGCATCAGAGAAACAGGACAAAGATTAAATGTTTGTCTGCACTCTGTGTGTCATTCTATGTCAGTCCAATCAGAGTGCACCATTAAGCAGGTTTCTCAGGGCTACATAAACTTAATTACAAAACCTGTTGTAATCCATCGTGTTCCTTATAAATCACAGCTTCCCTGAGAGAGCAATAGGAAAGGAATCCCACAGAATCTGTCCAAAACAGGGCAAATTTTTCAGGCATGGACTTAAAAAGTCATATAATGCACCCTCATTTGCAATACACAGAGGTTTGTTTAGTTTGTCTCTCTTTTTCACCGACTCTTATTTTCTCTATCATTCCTTTAGAGAGATTCATGCTTGCCACATTTAATTAATTTTGATGTATAAATGACACTGTCATTGTTTCCAAGTCTAATTTTGTAGCATGTGGTTTTCATCTGTTGTTACAGGAAATGACATAAGCTACTGAAGACACAGGGACAAGATTTCAAGTGAATCATTTTATTCATTTGAAAGGCACCGCTGTCTCCAGCTGGCTTTTTAAAATTTTGATTAGACTTCTTTACTGTTCTTATCTTCTAAGGATCTCTTATTATAAACTTGAACATTTGAATTGTCTATTTGTTTTAAAAAAAGAGGCCATATTTTCTCAGTGTTAAAGAAATGTTCACCATCAGACACGTTTGCTGAGACAAGACTTAAAAATCTCTGCTGACTGGGCAAAAACAGATTGCTATATTAGCAAATAAGAAGTAATGTCCACATAAAACAATATCTAATTCATTATTGTTATACAATTAGTACTTTCTTAATAATTCACAACATTTTTGTCTTAGTCATGTCCATATTTTTCCTAATGTCCTCTTACATGTCATTGTATTCAGTTTCTTTAATTTCCTTTCAGCCCTTTGTCAGCATAAGTTAGCCAGGGCACTTCAACTCTTACAGTAACCCTCACAGTCCACATTATTGCATTATCACATTTTTCGTTTAATCTCTCGTGTCTTCTGTAGTTATAATTAGAGGGTTAAATGTTTCACAGCTAATTAAAAAAGAATCTAACTCAAGCCAAATGAATGAAAGACCAGCTGCTTGGATTGACAGAAGAGAGCAGTATAAAAGACAGCGTGGAACTCCAGCCGACCTCAGTAGTAATGCGTACTGTGTGTGGCTGCCACCTCGTCTGGCTCGAGGAAGCTATTTATAAAGCTACTGGTCTCACATTACCAGACTGGTGAATCTAGGGTCTAGGTGAAAGCCTGGGTAGCATGTGGGTCATTCTCTTTGTGTAAAGTATAAGAGTATGAAAAAAGATAGACAGACTCAGAATGCTTACTTGTCTCACAGCAAGTAGTCTTGCAAGATGGTACCACCCTGTAATGACCATTTGTCAGATTGGTATGTGAAAATTCAGTGTGTACAGTTGATGGATCAGACATCTTGTCAACCTTTAATGCCAAATAGTCCTCTTGTGTTTTATCTGTTTAACCTTAATCCACTGTTCAAGTGTGTGTGAGGGTTTTTGTGCATGTGCGTGATTCCTGGTGTTCCATGGATGTTTTCCTTGGTGCTAGCAATAATCCACCTCACTGGGGACACACACGTACACACGCTCACCAACTACCACACTGGCTGGATTATGCTGCTAATCTCTCAGATCCCACAGCATGTGTGCACACCCATTTACCCATGCAAGTACACAGACGTTCTACATTGTGGTCTGAAACAGTATCAGTTATGCAATAGATAGACAGATAGATAGACGGATAGCTAGATTTCATTGATCCCAAGCTGGGAAATTGCACTGTAGCAGCAGCATTACACACAGAGACAATAACAATACAATGAAGAACAACCTAGACATATTAAAACAATATACAAATATGCAATACAATATAAAGAATGTATAAAAATGTATAATAGGCAGTGTTGATTATAGTGCAAAATAAACTATAAGGTGCAGTGAACAGATAAGCTGCAGTGAACAGTGTGCATAAAAACACATAAAGTGCTTATAGACTGAATGTTATGACCAGAGTTTTAGCTGCTTATTGTGCAGTGTGATGGCATGTGGCAGGAAAGATTTCCTGTATCTGTCCTTTTGACAGCGGAGCTGAAGCAGCCTGTGAGAGAAGGTACTCCGCTGTCTGTCTACTGTGTGATGGAGAGGGTGCTGCTCATTGTCCATAATGGATAACAGTATATTCAGCATTCTCCTCTCCACCACAGTCTGGATTTCCAGTCCAGTCTGTTGCCGATCACCACTCCCAGGTATTTGTAGTCCTCCACCTCTTCCACCACCTCCCCCCTGATCCATAGTGGCTGTGAAGGCATCGTCTTCCTCCTGAAGTCGATCACCATCTCTCTGGTCTTGTTGACATTCAGCCTCAGGTGATTCTGTTCGGACCCCTCTCAATGCCAGTCATTACTGGGAGTCATCAGTTATATCAGTGTGGTCACAGTCATGCTATTTTGACAAATGTGCATTGGCAGACAAGTATGAAGGTTTAACAGTTGCTCACGGATAATACATTATAAATTCTGATAATGTTTGTATTGATCTTCAAAGCACTAGTGCCTGCAATGTAAGACTAAAGGAAATAAAGCCAGAATATTACTTTAGTTAGGTGCACTGGCAGTGATGTCCAAGTTTTCAATAATCAAAAATACAATACCAATTCAACTAGTATGAGGTTTGAAGCAACATAATGCTATGCTAGTTTGAACTGATTAGGATTTGCCCTTTTGAAATTTTATAGAGCACGTTTAAGCAGCAGTTACTGTAGGCATTCCATTTTATTCCAGGTGACATGATTTTTTTTAACTGAGCGAATAGTGATAACTGGTGGTATCTGTTCCCCTTCATCTAACACAGAACTTTCTTACACAGAAAGGAGAAAACATTAACACAAAGAGAACTGCTCATAGGAAACAGTCTCAGGAAGTGCTGTTTTCTGTGTGTCAACTGTTTGCCAACTGACAAGCCTTGTTTGTACCTGTTGACATAATTAGGAATGAATTGCACAGTGTACAGAATCCTTGAACATAGTGAATCTGAATGCACCAGCTCAAAACTTCATACAGTGTCTCAGTAAGCATAACACCTGCAGAGATTAATACATTTTGAACTAGTGGGACAAATATAGCATCAAAACTTTTCATGACTTCTGCATAAAATTGTTTGAAATGGTGAAACAAACTGCTCTAATGGCTGTGCTTCACATTGGTTGTGTTAATTTTGCCTTATTATGTTTCTATGGACTTTGAAACAAATCAACTCTGAAAAGTGGCTCAGTTATGGTGACTTATCTAAACAAGACCAACATTTTGAAGTCTGTTTTGTTTTGTTCACAGGCTCCCAAAGCAGTGGTATTTTGAGTCATTCTTAATTTCCTGTTGGCGTCTCGGTGTGTTTCTCACTATCTCTAAAAGCCGTTGACTGTCACTCTCTCCCATGCTTTATCACATCATGCACGACCTTATTCTGCCTTCCCAGATTGCTGTTTAATAAGAGCCTTCCTCCCTGGTGAACAATGATAAGCTAATGGGCAGGGAATTGCCCACTATTTAACAGAAGGGAGAAAAAGCATGCACGGCTGCTGTGGAGTGAACACCTAGTTTCCTTTATTTTGATGTCATTAACAGATAAACAGTTGGGTGGGTGGGGTGGGAAGACTATGCATGTGAGTCATTTTAAAAAATGCCAGATGATTGGCTTGCTACTTGTGCACTGATTGGCCTCACAGAAGGTGGTCAATTATTGTAGAACACCTACTCTGTGAGTTCAAATATATATGAAATTACTAGTAGATTTTAAAAAGATTTTATTGATGTGTGGTTTAATTTTGTCTCAGTGCATCTTCTTTTCTCTAATTCATCTTCCTCTTTTGTGGGATATATAGCCCACAAAAGAGGAGGATGAATTAGGATGAATTTTATATAAATATAAATATATATATATATATGGTGTCATGATAGACAGAGTTTGTCTAGAAGAGTAGCTTTTGTTTGGTTATTGTTTAGAATAATATCAACACAAGAGAGGGCGCACAGCATCACATCTGATCAGATGGATGTTGTGTGGAGTCAAGGGGTGTCTTCTTGGTAATTGCTAATGGTTTTAGGAAATACTTTGCTGAAAACCTGATAAAATCTGACCCTATCATTTTCCCTTTTCAGTCTAAGTCTCACACACTGTGTGGATACATGTATATGATATATCAACGTGCCTTCAGCTGCTCCCTTGTATTCTCCCCAAGGGATCGCCACAGTGGATTAACCCACAGTGGTAATTTGGCAGAACTTTTACGCCAGATGCCCTTCCTGACACAACCTTCCATGGTTAGAGGCATTTGTGTCCCCAACTGGAATCGAACCAGGAACCTTTCCCTCGTAAGGCGAATGTGTAGACCACCACACTATGGGGAAACTGTGTATAATGTATCAATATTGATCTCATATGTATTAATATTGCCCTTCTTTACTCCCTAAATACTGGCACCAGTGAGTCTGAAAATGGCCAGTATGACATAAAGGAAAAAAGCCATCTTTATCATTAGTAATATTTTCCCTCTCTGTTCCTGCTCCATTTGCCCTCTCTGGGGCTTCCCGCTCAAAATTGACCCATCCTCCTCTGCTGATTACTCTAGTATCCTCTGGCTATGAAACTGTATGTATGTGTGTGTGTGTGTGTGTGTGCTTAAGCAGCTGAGAGAGTTTAAAAAGAGAAGAGACTCATCTTGCTGTCAAGTGTAAATTTCCTTTTACACTTTGAAGGAGAGTGGCTTAGTGTCGCTCGCACCCAAACAAGCACATACCCTCACACACTCCAGTGAGTCAAGTGGAAGAGACTGCTTTGTTTGTAACATTAGCTGACTATTAGGTTAGCCAACTGGAAATATATTGCTCTGTTGCAGGTGACCTTTCTTGCTCTATGGCAGATGTGTCTCTGGTGATGTGAAACTTTGTCTGCCTGACTGTTTTTTACCACGAGCAGGTGTTTGTTTTTTTTTTGCCAATATATTTATTGTCTTTTTCAAAATTATTTCACAAACACATAACAAATACACATACATACATACATATACCGACATACCCACTACCCACTGCATACCCTTGCATCATAAAAAAAAATTAAAAATAGAAAAAATAAAAATAAATTAAAAAAACAAAAAATTAGATAAATAAATAAACATAATAATAATAATAATAATATTTAAAAATATTTTTTAAAAAAAAGGGGGGGGAAGAAAGAAAATGGGGGCTACGTTTTACAGCATTCTTAAATC
>VUQH01058174.1:0-14764 GCA_015106775.1 Etroplus canarensis
ATATGCCCACTGAAGTCGGCTCCAATCACCATTCTCTCTTCCCTGGAAATATTCTCTACCACTTTATCCAGCTTACTCCAGAATTCCTCTCTCTTTTCTAACTGGCATCCAACTTGTGGGGCATATGCACTAACAACATTCAGCATCACACCTTCAGTTTCCAGCTTCAAAGTCATCATTCTATCTGACACTCTCTTCACCTCCAGAACATTCTTCACATACTCTTCCTTCAAGATGACACCTACTCCATTTCTTTTCCTTGGGCTTGGGAGCGGCACTAGGAGTACACTGGCTTGTGGGCCCCTGTGGCTGGATTCCCCCCCCCCCCTTTTTAAGTACTCTTCTTCCTTTCTCTTTTCCTTCCTTCCTTCCTTCTCGTTTCTTCCTGCACCAAAAGAGAGACATGGATTATTTTTCAAGTCTGGTTTTACTTCACCTATCAACACAATTCAAAAAAAAGTGAAGTCTGCACTTTCAACACGAGTTGAAATGGATGCTCAGTAAGGGTGTCTCTTCCACTCACGTCATATGATTTGCAGTCATGTGAAAGGGGCACGCCGGTGAATGTGTCGACTCCAGAGGGTTAATACCATCAGTCAAGCATGGTGGAAGCATATTCATGGACTGGGGTGCTTTGGAGGTGGTAAAATAGGAGACTTGTACAGAATGGAAGGGACCTTTAGGAAGGAAATCTATCACAAGATTTTGCAAATCCATTCCATACTCTGTGAACAGCACTTGATTGGGGTCAGTTTTATTGTACTTAGGGATAATTATCCAAAATATACCTCCAAAATTGAGTGGCCAGCACAATCTCCAGATCTGAACCCTATTGAGTTGCGGGAGTAGTTTGACCATATGGTACGGAAGAAGACTGTCTCAAGCTGATCTCCCATCTTATGGGAGATGCTCCAGGAAGCATGGAGTGAAATTTCATCAGATTACCTTGAAAAATTGACAGCCTGAATGTCAAAGGTTTGCCAGGTTGTAATTAATGCAAACATTTTTCTAAATTTTATTTTACTTTTATTTTGATAAAGGCAAAGTTTGAAGAACATATTCAACATATTCATAATTTCCTTTAAAAACCTTATTTTTAAATATGACAATGTCAGCATGTCCGGTTCATTTGGGATATTTCCTATTTTATGTGTGTTTCCATGTGAAACAAGAGAATTTCCAAGTGATCACAAACTTTTGAGCAGTAGTGTATATGTCACTGCAATTAAATCATAAGGCACAGAGTGCATGCTCAGTCTACTGTAATTAAGGATGTTTTTGGTGCAAATACTTGTATTTTTTATAATCTTCTTCTGGCAAACTGAGTTGTCAAATATTGCTGTGTGAGAAACTTCAAACAAATCTGATCTTGTTGAAATAGGAAAAACTCTATTTCCAGGGCTCAGAAATGTTCAAATGAGTGTGTTGTGCTCCAAATGTCACTGCTTGAAATACACAGAGAAAGCTTTTGAACTTGTTCTCAGGGAGGTATGTGTATTTTTGTTTATGTATATGCTATTATCTATATTTCACACCAGCCAAAGTTGAAATAGTGTTCCGCCTTTTAATGAATCATAGCATGTTCACATGTTGACTCACAGCTTGAATGTGGTTTAATATCCGCTCTAGCACAATGTTTAAAAGTCACAGTTAAATTATTTGGTGACAGCGTTGGGGCTAAGCTTGTTTGCTAACTTGTTTTTCAATGATAACCCCCTACAATGCATCTTAAATCCAACAACCAAGAAATGACTGAAGTACAAGCTTTCAGCTTTAATTCAAAGAGTCTGACGAAATAACTACATTAACCGCTTAGAAATTGTAACAATTTTTTATGTAGTCCCCCAATTCCAGGGACTCAGAAGTAATATGACTAAGATAAATTTAAATATTAATGATTGGTTTTAAAACTTGGATGAAAATACATTGTAGTCAATGACTGTATAAAGTCAGGAGCCCATAGACAATTGTTGTGTTTCCTCCCTTGAGGTGCTTTGCCAGGCCTTTCCTGCAGTTTAGTTTAGTTGCTGCTGTTTTGTGGTTCTCTTTGCCATCAGTTTTGTCTTTAGTATCTGAAAAAACTAGGTTGAGATCAGGCAACTGACATGGCCATGGTCTAATCTGGCCTTCTTTTTCTTGAGTAAAACTAGTGGTTTGCAACTTGCTGTAAACCTGCCATGTTTCAGTGAGTGAGAAGAGGACCCAGAACTCCAGCAGGCAAGTTAATTCAGACAAAAAGTGGCCGTTTATTGCCAATTGTCCATAAGAAAACACAAATTCCATAAACAGAAACAAAACCCAGGGATACAGAAACAGTCTTGACACACTGGCTGGAGCAACACGTGGACTTGGGGAGACAACACTGACGATGCAACACTGAGCAGAAGGAGACAGAGGAATAAATAGACACAGACGAGTGACAGGAGGGAGAGGAGCACAGGTGACAACAATCAGGGGCAGGAAGCAAAACTAAACACAAAGCACCGGACAAGACCGATACCAAAGTAAAACAGGAAGTGAAGAACATGTTGACAGGGAATGATGCGAGACTGAACTTCACATAACAAGAGCATAAGGAGGCAACCCAAGGAAGACATAGATGACTAACAAAATGACATAAGCAGGGCCCAGAACTAAGGCTTAAACTGAAAATACAACAGACTGGGAATGAGAACTAAAGTAATGAACAGAACTGCCAAACCCAAACCCAGGATCAGAACAGTAAACAGAAATAGCACAAGGAACATAAACACAAGGACTCAAGATAACTTGAACCAAAACACAGACTAGAGACCAGGAGACACAAAGAGGGTGGACATAAATGTAAAGACCTAAATATCCAGCTTACAAAACTAAAGGCAACAGAAGACACAAAGAGGGTCTAGAGTCAAAATAAAACAGAAACTCAAAACCCTAAATATACAAAACTAGACTACAACAAACACAGGATCATGACAAAACCTCGCAAGACCTTGTCAATGGTGTGCCTACCTCCTGAGATTGTTCTTGACTTGACAAGAATCTGTGAAGGATTTGTTTTTCAGCCAGTGAAATAATTCTATTACCATTAACTTTAGCTGACTGTTCCAGTCATACAGGGCTTTTGGTGTTGCTGAGCTGGCCAGCTCACATCTTCTTGTTTAGAATATACCAGATTGCTGATTTGGCCGCTTTTAAAGTTTTTTGTTATCTCTCCAATAGTTTTATGTTGGGATTGCAGCCTAATAATGACCTCCTTCTCTCACACTGAACTCTCTTTGGACCTCATGTTGAGAGTTTCCTGTTGAGAGTTTCAGTGAACAGCTACCAAATACAAATTCAGCTTTTGAAGTCAGCTCTAGATCTTCCTTCTGCTTAAACCATTTTCGGAGAATGTATAAAAATGGCTGTAATTCTTAAACAGTTATTGCAGTTCTTTTGTTAAACCCTTTTGATTGAATCCACATGTCTACACTTCAGTCAAATCTTAATTGTTTGATTTAAAATCCACTATAGTGGTGTTAGGATTTATAGTTTTGGTGTTTGTAGGATGGTTTTGTTTTTTTTCTAAAGTGTTTGGTTTTCCTCTTTTCTGTCCTGTGTTTGTTTTTTTTCTTCTGTTCGTATGCATCCTTAGTTTTGTACCTAATGTTTTGGTTCCATTGTTTCTGCCCCAGTCCATGTCTAGTTCTTTCCCTTCCTTGTGTCCAATTGCCTCAGTCTCCTTGTCTCTAGTCTTGTTGTGTTGTTCATGTTTCCCTTGAGTCCTTGTATTTATGTTTTTTGTGCTGTTTTGTTCATCACTTTCTTTGGCTCTCATCCCCAGTCTGTGGTATTCTCAGTTTATGTTAAGCTTCAGTTCTAGCCTCACTTATGTTAGTGAGCTATGTCTCCTCTGTTATCATGTGCGCTTTTGTTCTCTTGTCAAGCTCAGTGTTGTGTTCTGTGCAGTCATGTTTCTTGTTTCCTGTTTTACTTTGGTTTCAGTCCTCCCTGTGCATTGTGTTCTGTTTTACTTCCAGCCCTTGATTGCTGTCACCTGTGTTCCCTTCCCTCCTGTTGCCACTCTGTCGTTAATGTGTGTGTATTCATTCCCCTGCCTTTCTGTGCTCTGCGTGTGTCATTAGTCCACTTGAGTCTGCATGTTTGATGGTTTCCCTCATCGCCTTGAGCCTGTTTCCCTGAGTGTTTTCTAGTTTCTATTCCAGTTACTGTTTTAAGGATTTTGCCTCATTTGGAGTTAATTTTCCTGTGAATATCAGTAATAAATGCTTGCTTTTCGTTCAACCTTCTGAGTCTGTAAGTCTGCATATTGGGTCCAGCCATGCCACACTATAACAAGTGGTGTATTTATAATAATAATAATAATAATAATAATAATAATAATTGTTGAAAAGCTTATGGACCTAACCATGGCAACAGAACACATTTTTAATTAAATTTGTTTAATTAAACCATGCTTGGTATGTGAGATACATGTAGGCTCTAAAATAAATTATGATTTTACACAGTACCTTCATACTGAACATAAATGGGCTAAACGATGCACACTTGCAATGAAAAACTCCAGTAAAAAGTTCACAACTCTCATTAGCTCACCATCATATTCCTTGTAGATTCTCAGACTGATTTTTTTCTTTTTTCTTTTTTTTTTATAAATAACTGCATTAATTTAACAAATAAACCATTGGTGAATCAATAAATGTTTCCATAATTAGCATGTGCACTAAGAAATTTGCAGTGTGTTGCAGGCGTAAACAGCAAATTATATTACTCAAGCATAACACACCTTTGTGAATGTTAGAAATTGCATTCCGACACTAAGAATAAACATGCTGCTTTATCAGCCTCCACTCCTCTATAAAAACTTAAAAAAATATTTTATGTCCTGGCTGAAGGGATTTGCTCCCACTAGAGCCACTAGAGCTTTAGTAAAGTCAGACACTCATGCTTGATGATGAGGTCAAGCCAGTCAAGTTCTTCCGCACCAAACTCAGAACAGTATTTATTTGGCTTCATCATCTAAGGAATGTTTTAACAAAGCACACTGTCTTCTTTAATATTTTATTTTGTAACTTTAAGATGATCTTTACCAAAGCCATCTCTTGATACTTTTGTAAGATCTCATGCCAACTGACTTATCTATAATATTTATAGTGTTCCTGAAGTTGTTGTATTGGTATTTGGCAAGCACTATATGCATCACTGAATATGAACTACTGTAATACTTTGGCATAAAGGCATCCTATTTAGAAGCCAATCTGTAAAATTTACTCAAACTGTAAGGAAGGTTTGATAAGATGACAACACTAATGCTAAAATAACATAAAAGTACATATATCAACAGCTAGCACAATTAATGCTAATGAGGCTCAGTTGTAGTGCCAGATTCACCGTGCCTATTCATTTTTTTAAATGTATTTTTTATGTATTGTATAATTATGTATTAGAGTGATGTGAAATTTTTGCAGTGGTGGGACTTGGCCCAGCTTAAAAATGTTCAATCTCCAGGTCCAGATCTGGATCCAGGATTGTTTTGAAGGATACTTTAGCATTGTGTGATTGAGCCGTTCACCCTCAGCAAATATATTGTTAGCAGTTTTGTAATAAACCAGTGTAAGCATCAATGTGGCTGGTTTGTAAGCATCATTATATGAATATACATACACATGTATGTGTATATATATATATATATATATATAAAACATAGCCTAATGCATTGTTTAAGGGCTGAATGACTGATAGGTTGAGTTTGGTAAGTTATTGTTATGCAGCAGAAAGATCCAGGCAATTTGCATTAAGAGATAGAGGTGTGTGTGTGTGTTTGTGTGTGTGTGTGTGTGAGAGTGTGTGTTTGTGTTAGTGTACATGTGTCCAAAAAAAAAGAAAAAAGGATTTTTGTATACACACATATGCACATATGCGTGCAAACACTTTTTTTTATGTGACAGGCATCTGTCTCTTTCAGTATGCCTCTTCCTCATCTGTCTTTTTCCTTACTCGTTTTTTCTCTTCCATCTCTCTGTTTCAGAATGATAAATCGATGTCTGCATACATCTCCATATTTTTATACCAGAGACAACACTGCATCTCCCTGATGACACCCACATGCACTCATGCACAAGGACACACACACACACACACACACACGATTATTGGTACATCACAGAACTCAGACATACAACCTGGGTGTATCGGAGTGTGGATGTACATGTGTGAGGTGGGCCCATTGCGTTTGATCAGTGTGTGCACAAGGCTAAAATGTTGCGTGTTCACAGTGGATATTCAAACTCAAGAGTGTGTGTTTGAAGGAGTGTGCGCGTACAGGGCCGGAATGGTGTATACTATGTAATACTGTGCAATTTAGATTTACTGTGTGTGCACACGCATGAGTAGGTGTATTTCTCAGGGACTCTGATGTGAGATTGGTAATTGATTTTCCAATCTGTGCAGACTGTGCCTCAGTCACAGAACTGGATACAGCACAGGCTGGCGTCCTGTTAGCATCACACTAATGCAGGGCTGTAGATAAATCTGGTCGTGACAGAGACAGAAAGACAGAGTGCAACGCATTCTTCACACTGAAGTTTCATAAGCTTTTTTTATGGAAGCGTTCTACTTTGGTACTCTTTAACTACCTTCTTTAAATTAAGTTTTATAACTGAAGTTCAGAAGGTAATAAAAACACCACAGAGCACACTGTGTTAACTTCTCTCTGCCCCTAATTAAGAGTTCAAAATTAAGACATCTAGTGCCACTCTCACTTTGTTGCTCCAAGCCTTCCTCCACATCTACTAATTGTTATGTTTCTCTCTGAATGCCCTTTGTATTCAAAGGTCATCTGTATAAATACACTTTTTACTCTTGGAAATGATTTTTGCCTTATTTATTTATTTTTCACAAGCAGGATGTTTCAGATTATACATTTTCAGCTGTTGTTATAAACAAGACACCAGACCACAGTAAAGAATTAGAGTTGTATGGTACTTGGCAATATTTTCATGGAAAAATAAAAATAAAATTTAATTTAAAAAAAATGGCAGATATTCAGCACTGTCTAGAGATATTATCTTTATGCAAGAATTGGTCTTTAAAACAATAGGACGGTAAAGATATAAATTTTCATTGCTTTACAGAACAGATGTGGACCTGCTCCCTATCAGTCATTTCTTCAGTTCACATAGCTCTCTTCAATTTGCTCTCTCTGCCTCATCTGCACCACCTGTTACTAAAGAGCGGTTTCTTTTGTGAATGATCATCATGGCTTGAGTGTCATTTTATTGTACATTAGGGACTAAAAGTCTTCCTTTTCCAATCTGGATGTTAAGATTTTGGTCTAGAAGTCAAATTTGCTTTATTGTGCTGTATCTGAGGCAGATTATGGACTATATGTGTCATGGTCCCCCTGCCCTCCAAGTCTGAATCTGCCTTTTCTCTCTTCCCCTCTCTCTGTTGCTCTAGTTCCAGTTGTGGGTGTGTCTGGGCGGACTGGAGAGTGCACACCTGTTGCTGGTGTTTTGTGCTCCTGTTCACAACCCGTCATCCTAGGACCACCGGCTCCCCACCTGAACCAGTTTTGGAACCTGCTTGACCTACTCTCTCTTTTCTTGGTTGAACCTGTCTCACGCACTCTCTGGAGGGTGGTACTCTGGATCCTACTCGACCTCCTAAACCCAGACCCAATTCCTTTGCAACCTTGATATCAGTAAACTTGCCTTCACCTTATTTCACTGTGTCTTGTCTGCTCTTCGGGTCCGCACCACAAAACCTGACAGTATGATTATTTGTGGTTTCCTGTTTTCTCTTGGATCTTAGTTCTTTTTGCATTTCAAGCACACTCGCTCCACGTGTTAGACACTTTTATTAGGGAGCTTATGATTGTTCCAGTCGGGAGCGCCTTGAGTTTTGGCATCAGAGAGAAGATGCACTCCAATACTGGCAGGAAGCTCAAAGGCAATAGAAGCACATAGTGACTGCTCTTCATCACACCTAATATCCAACCCCAGCTCCCAAAAGGTTGGACACTACATAAAATATTAATAAAAACACAATACAATGATTTCCACATTTCATAAACCAACATTTTATGCACAAAAGCACATAGAAAACACATCACATGCTGAAAGTAAGACATTTTACTATTTCATGAGAAATTCGAGCTGATCTTGAAGTTGACGGCAGCAACATGTCTCAAAAAAAGTTGGAACAGTGACATGTTTACCACTGTGTAGCGTCCTCACTTCTTTTAACAACAGTCTGTAAACATCTGGGGACTAAAGAGATCGGCTGCTGTACCTTGTCCCATTCTTATCCGATATAGTATTCCAGCTGCTCAGTAGTCTCTGGGTCATTGTTTGCATTTGATGATGTGCCAAATGTTTTTGATTGGTGAAAGGTCAGAACAAGATAGGCCAGTCCAGCACCCAGACTGTTCTACTGCAAAGCCATATATGTCGTAATAGCTGCCGTATACACTTTAGCAAGGTCTTGCTGAAATATGCAAGGCATAATCTGGAGGAGAAGATATTGTGCTTTAAAACTTGAGCCATTCATATCTTTCCAGATCAGCAAGTTGCCAGTACCACAGGCATTTATTATTTTTATTATTATTATTATTATAGAACTATTAGAAAGTTTCCTCTGACAACCATTCTTCTCAAATGCCTAAGACCGACAGAATTTCCCTGTACAAACTGCAGTCAGATCTTGAAGCTGTTTGATGGTGATGGTGACAAAGGGAGATGAAGGTACACATGGAAACAGGGGGAACGTGTGTGTCTATTTGTTTGTGTGTGTTCATGCACCCTCAGGGCGATGTAACCATATCTTTCCACAAACACGCTGATTTTCTCAGAAAAGTAAAAAGCGCCTAAAACTCCTACTTGAAGATTAAAATGGGATAAGAATGATAATCTTGGGAATTACCACAAATCCTGTGTTTCAGCTAAGAGGATATTTATGTTAATATCCATGCTTATGATTTTTTTTTCTGTTCACGTATCTGCAGTTGTATTCCAATGATTAAAAATAGATTACTCTAGTTTTTTTCCCCCCTGTATTTTTATATAAAACACACTGATTTACATATTGTTTCTTCTGTTTCTCCCCAGTTTCTTCTACACTAATACTAATTAAAGTTTCCATTTCATGCCTTATGTTCAGTTGTCCACATGATAACATCTCAAGTATAATTATACTCTTTATTGGTTATTTCTACACTTTCCCAAAGCAATGGATGTGTGACTGCAAGATGCTTCAATTACATAACATAAAATCCTTTTTTTTTCCATAACCAGATCACTTGAACATACTGCAGATCTAACCCTTTTGCACTTATACACTAATCTGAGGGCAGTACTTTCTGACGTGAAAACAAATAACATTTCTCAGACATAGACAGCAGCCACGTGAAGTTATGCATGAAGTAAGATTCTACACTTCACCCTTTTACACCCTTTCAGTGGCTGAACAGGGAGTCTAACAGTAATCATTGCTTTGTCATTCCTCTAAGAGAGTGATATCTATTCAAGGTGCATAGCCAAAACTCCATTTCATTTAGCATAGATGGAGTGCTGCATGTGGAATAATTTGAAGCCAGTAATTGTGAGATCAAGCTCCTCTCTCAGTCTGGGTATCACTTGTTTAAAGCATTTGAAAAATTATTGTATTTGAAAGTTTAGGCTTCTTTATGTCTGTAACATAGTAGGCCAGAGTTAATGGTCTTCTCTGTACGTCAATGCTTGCATCTACGATTCCTGCACTTGCCGTTTTATTGGAGGTGCAAGAATTTCAACAATTCATGTGCTAATTTTCATGATTTAAACTAAGGATTTACTTTGAAAGTTAGAGACACACATTACTTCTCCAGTCCCCTGTCTATAACACAGCTTGAACACTATCTAATATCTGCTGTTCTTTGTAGATCCTACCTCACTTACTTTTTTCTGCTCAAAGCAAAAGCAACAATTGACTTTAAACATAACTGTGTGCAGAGAGAAAAACTTTTAATTGCCCTAACGTGCATTTATGCTGTGCGCACACAAATAATGAAGACAGAACACCCACGGCATTTTAGGTGCACACCCAACATACCAAGCATGCATGCTCACATGCTTCCTCTCTCTGTATTTACTTTGTGTTTTATGTGGGATACCTTTTCAGTATATTCCTCTTACTATTTATGCTTATACGTTGTCACACAAGACAGCAATACTGCAAACTTAGACCACTACAACCCCTCAAACCTAATTTAGTTGATCCACTGATTTTATTTATAACACACGTTTTTGGCACTAAAATTTGAGTATTTCCATTCAACCTGATAAGTTTATTCAGTAATTACAATTCCACTATTCAAGATTAAGTATTTGCAATTACCTTGATGACTTTTTTTCCCTTGGATTCAAGGTGATCCACATATGTATTTTTTTTAAACTATTGGACCAGTCGTCTGATTTTGCAATATTACTAGGGAATTTACTAGGGACAAAAAAGCGCTCACTATCAGTCCAATATTGACTGAAAACACTATAACTGCCAACCACAAACAGTTGCAATATAATACTGGATTATTCTTTTATTTCTGAATGGCTCTCTGTATAACTCTGTATCACTCATTTAACCTGCTTTTTTCCTGCAAAGCTCGCCTCCTGTGTGATTTGATTTTCTTTTTAAAAAAAAAAAAAAAACAACAGTATATGGCAGGTGCAATGGTAAAGATGCAAGGAGTAGAGGTAGTGAAGGTGGATGAGGAGGAAAAAAGAAAACTAAATACCAATGTGAAAATATATAGTAACAACAATTAAAACAGCAATTACAATCATTATCATGTAGGTGTACGGAAGAGGGAAAAAACAAATATGCTGATCTAAATATAAAAATTAGAAAATTAGTTGGCTTCAACTAGCTGGACCTCTGTTGATTTAGGTCAGTCCCTTTAAACAGGGTGAATATTTATGCAAACATTTATTTTACAAAATATATTTTTAATTAATTAACATTAGATCAAAAAACTCTTTTTTCACTTTGAAATGAGAGAGGATTATTTTTTCAAATTCAGAAAAAGAATCCAAATTATATTGAATATGATTTCATTTATTAAATAATTTCTATAATATGAAACGATGGCCCTCTTATGCTACATAACATGCAAATATTATTGTATATAATAATAAAAATGTATTCACTATTATTGAAAGTACACCAAGAAGACCTTGCTTGGTAGACCTCATGTTCCTTTATAGTCTTGTGATGATCAAGTTCAGTAGCACATATAACAATTGCCATGCCAGAAACAGCATATTAACAATGCAAATATCATAAGCGTGTTCCATGATATACCATGATTGACAATAAATTAATAAATGTAATAATGTTGTGAATACTTGTGTAATTGTTCTTTTGTGTCATTGTTTGTACAGTTCCCTTTGCAGAGTCCTCTTTCACCTCCCTTTACACATATCTTAATAAGTAATTTGCAAGAAACCCAATAATGTTGTTCACATTAACCAAAAGTTTTTCCTAGGCTGCCAAGAAATGGTACAATAAGATCCGTGATGCGTATGAAGGATCAGTGACAAACAGAGGAATTAATCTGTTGCTTCAATGCATCAAATCCTTGTGTGGTGGTATGGGAGTGTGGGTTTGTGTCTACATAATTCATAACAAGAGTGAGGGGACAT
This sequence comes from Etroplus canarensis, assembly GCA_015106775.1. Lineage (NCBI taxonomy): Eukaryota > Metazoa > Chordata > Actinopteri > Cichliformes > Cichlidae > Etroplus > Etroplus canarensis. The sequence goes on from VUQH01058174.1 coordinate 11,661, forward strand.
GGTGGATAATGATACAAAACACTAATTGTACCTTAGCCAGCAACATACTGTAGAGGTGAAAGTCAGAGCTAATCAGATAAATTATGATTCTGTCAGATTCCTCTTTTTGTTGATAGAAAAACAGGGTCCTGCATCATGAGAAGGACATTTATGGGCTTTTTTGAAAAGTTACTGCATGAGTACCTGTGTTGCAGTGGTGCTTGCAGCTCTCTAGCAAGAGGCAGCAAGAGGAGTGCGTTTCTGTAGAGTCGTGTTGGCAGATAGCCATGTTGGTTTTTTGAAAAGTATTTAAAAATGATGTAAAGATCCACCTGGCATGAGTACTTTGTGAATAATCAAAACAAAAAAACATATTACAGGATTACATTACTCGTCTAGCTAAAATTTTAAAAATTATGTAAGACTTCAGAAAAGGCTGATATTACTATGCTCTGGCTTCCAGTTTCACCTGCCAGTTTCACTCTGAAAGCCACAATACATTCCTGGCAAGGTCCATAGTAAAGTAGCTTGATGTACTACTGTTTGATTTAGGATGATAGCATAATATGAATGTTTATATGAGGTGTTTCTGACTAAGTAAAATAATATGTGCAACGGACTGTTTCTTTCTGCCTTTCACTGTCCGTCATTCAGTCTTGCTCAGCTCTCTGCCTTCTTCTCACTTCATCTCTATAATGGTAATCATTGTGTTTACATGGGGCTAATAGAGTGATAGTTATGCATGCTATGCCGCTGTTGCTCATCATTTAGCTGAGAGGACCACTTGACCAATGCTGACAGCGCACAAGCTTCAATTATGGCAAGGCCAGATGCAGCCTTCCGACACTCACACGTATACACACACACACAAAGAATCTAAGACAGGGAAAACACACCGAAACACACATTAAGCACAAATCAGAAGTATTCACTGACAGCCATGCATCTAATCAGATGAATCAAAAGGCCCGCACACAAACACATCCACGCATATTATCCACACATACGTGCTATTATCAAAGTGCTGCCTCTTGACAAGGAGTAGTATTACTAAAAGGTTTTACCTCCCACACGCTCATAGAGGCGAGGGCAAAGTGTGTGTGAGAGCTCTTGTACCTTTGAAGTCATTATGTTTTGCTTACACACTTTCATTTTTTAACACAGATGTGTGTGTCTGAGGGTGCGTGAGTGTGGGCACGAATCCCAGACATTTTTGAAGACTTAGACACTAGTGAAAAATCAGTTTTACAATAACTATTCTGATTTACAATAGTGCGTTCATACATATTTAAACAAAGAAGACCAGGAATTTTGTACAAGTAAATGGTGCCCTAGAACGATTTTTTTTGAAAGGCGATGGTTCATGAGCGGAAATATGTAGCTTCTTTTTTAATCAGCATATTAAGGCAGAAAGTCAGGCATAATATTTGGCACAAACCACTCTCAGGCTTGTACATCCACTGTTCTGATTTGACATAAATAACAATATATGCACAAAGAAAATGAAAGGTACTCCACAACTGTAGTATTTACTGTAAGGTACATTTGGTAAGAAAGCTTTCTAAATTATTTGAAATCCTTGAAATTTGCTATTATTTCTCATTTCTGAACACTGTATTCTCACTAGTTCATCACTGTTATTTATTACTTTTTGTATTTGTGCTACTGTACTACTGAGGCCTGTACTATGAAGAAGAATTTGAGTTTATCCATATAACCTTAGAATGAACTCTAGCTTCTCAATACTACGAAGGCGGTCCACTTCTTTTCAGGTTACATCACCATGTAACTTCTGCTGCATACCTACCCTGCTCCGGCACAGGTTAAGTTCTACATTAGAAATCAACAGGTATAAAATCACTGCCTACTGACCAATCGGTTTTCCAGAAAATATAATCACTGACCCTGGAAGATCCCTCAGACCTCTGTGCACAGACAGTAGAGTGGTCCAAAGTTTTGGAAATAGTGTCAAGTCATTGTGTTTCAGGAAGAAATCCAGGTTCTTAGAGACAAATTTATTAATTTTATTTCTGTTGGCTAGAAACAATTTTACCACACTTAATTTTTTTATGACTTGTAATATACAGTGCTTGGCAAATCTATTAGACCATACAACATCAATGAAGTGCTTTAATGCAGACTGTTTCCTTTTTGGTGAGTTCCCTGTGTTTGATCATTTTGAACAACAATGAGGAATTTCAAACTGAATTTTTCTTTTTATACCCAAATATGAGGCAGCTCACTGGGCTCCCCTGAGAAGTGATAAATTAATAAATCATAACATTCAACCACCAAACTACTGTTCTTTTTTGTTCAGGAATGTAAGCAAACAACTTAATTTGACATCTTGATCAAAAAATAACAATGTGCTTTATTATTTTTTTGTAAAACATTTTTTGTAACATTTGAAAATTCATAGATAATAATCATTATATTTTTGCACTGAAATATTCATTTCAGTTAAAGATCTTCTGTTTACTGGTGTATTTACCATTAAAAAAACATTAAAAACCTGATTTGGCATATATACACTACCAGTCAAAAGTTTGGACACACCTTCTCATTTAATGGATTTCTTTATTTCCATAACTATTTAAATTGCAGATTCTCACTGAAGCCATCACAAATATGAATGAACATATATGGAATTATGTAGTGAAGAAAAAAGTGTGAAATAACTCAAAACATGTTTTAGATTTTTCAAAATAGCCACCCTTTGCTTTGATTACTGCTTTCCACACTCTTGGCATTCTCTCGATGAGCTTCATGAGGTAGCCACCTGAAATGGTTTTCACTTCACAGCTGTACCTTGTCAGGGTTCATTTGTGGAATTTTTCGCCTTAATGGGGTCGAGACCATCAGTTGTGTTGTGCAGAAGTCAGGTTTGTACACAGCTGACAGCCCTATTTGACAATTGTTAGAATTCATATTATGGCAAGAACCAATCAGCTCAGTAAAGAGAAACGACAGTCCATCATTACTTTAAGAAATGAAGGTCAGTCAGTCCAGAAAATTGCAAAAACTTTGAATGTGTCCCAAGTGCAGTTGTAAAAGCCATGAAGTGCTACGACGAAACTGGCTCAAATGAGGACCGCCCCAGGAAAGGAAGACCAAGAGTCACCTCT
>VUQH01058189.1:0-20592 GCA_015106775.1 Etroplus canarensis
GTTATCTATGTTCTGTTGTGAATAAAATATTGGCTCATGTGATTTGAAAGTCTTTTAGTTTTCATTTTGTTCAAATTTAAAGAACGTCCCAACTTTTTTGGATTTTGGGTTGTAAATATGAAAGATTTACAACCAAATCTATTACAGTTAGGTGCATTAGTTTTGGGACACGTTTTGTAATGTTACAGAACCACAGTGAATTTCAAATCAAACAGTCAAAATGTAATTTAAGTGCGGGCTTTCAGCTTTAACTCAAAAAATTCCATTAATCTTTTAGGAATTACGGGTCAGGTTCTGGCTGCTGGGCCTGACAGACAGTCAACTGATTTTGGGGACATTCAGCACAGGAAGTCTAAACTCTACAGAGCCTACAATTTAAAAAAAAAAAAACATCTCAAAGAATCTTCCCAGTTCTAGAAAAAAAATCTCTGACAGATGAAACCAAGATGAACTTGTAGCAGAATGATGGGAAGAGAAAAGTGTGCGGAAAGAAAGGAACTGTTCATGATGTGAAGCATACCACATCATCTGTCAAACATGGTGGAAGCAAAGTCTGCACTTCAAATAACATTTGGACTGGTTCAAAATCCACTGTGGTGGTGTACGGAGATAACATTACAAACAAACTGCATTATTGTCCCAAAATGTATTGACCTAACTGTATAAGCTGACTGTGCAGGGTCACATCCTGCTGTGTCACTAAACTGTGGGCAGACAAAAAAAGCTTTAATATTCCCAACTATAACCTTCTCAATGGGAACAACTCAAACAGTATGAATGTATGACTGTGATGAGTGAGTGAGTGTGTGTGTGTGTCCATTAGTGCCACTCACATTGCTGTGTCTACGTCCAGCACCAGCAAACTCCACTTCTCCAAAAGCATCAGTGGGATACTCTGACGAGTGTTGCCTGCTGTCCCACTGGGTAACAATGGCTGTTCCAAAGTAGTCCCCTGTTGCCAAGGAGTCGTGTACATCTTGTACATCACCACACTGACACAATGCTCCATTACTGAAACACAGCACACAAACCAACAACCCAACCAAGACTGTCAGGCTGTGACTGGTCACGTCTCACTATGAACTATTTTAATATACAGTTTGATTCATAAGTTTTCACAGATTTTTTTTGTAATTAAATTAGACAATCAAGATGTGACTGGTGTGATGTCCATGGGTTCCAGCCTTCAGGCAGTCATCAACAGTAAAAATGCTCTTCCAGTTATTAAAAACAATCTTCATTTTGCCCAGTAACTTTGGAGCATTTGAAAATGAGGGACTAAATAACTAAATTGCTAAAAAGAGCGGTAATTACTAAAAGGTAAAGCAATTCTTCTGTCAAAGACCTTGAATTAACGTTGAAAGTCTGCACTTCAATCACATCTTTTACTGCTCAATTTAACAGAGGCAAAACTCCAACCCCTCTTCCAAAGAGGCTGTGACACTGTGTAAAATACAAATAAAAACACAATGCAATGGCCTGAAATGCAATGGCAGCAACATGTCTCCAAAAAGTTGGACAGGGCAACAAAAACCTGGAGAAGTAAGTGGGACACTGCTGAAAATGTAAATAAAAACACAATGCAATGACTCACAAATCTCATAAACTAATATTTTATTCACAAAGAACATACAAAACATATCAGATGTTAAAGTGAGACGTGTTACTGTTTCAGGAAAAATACCAGCTCATCTTGAATCTGATACCAGCAGCACATCTCCAAAAAGTTGGACAGGTCAACAAAAGGCTGGAAAAGTTAATTGACAACATGCCAGTAATGTGATTGGGTGTAAAAAGAGCACCTTAGAGAGGCGGAGTCAGGATGGAAGTAAAGATGGACAGAGGTTCAGCAATCTGCCACCAACTGTGTCTACAAACTGTGGAGCAACTTCACAATAATGTTCCTCAAGACTTTGAATCTTCCATCATCTACAGTACATAATATCATCAAAAGATTCAGAGAATCTGGAGACATCTCTGTGACTAAGGGACACAGCTGAAAATCAACACTGGATGCTGGTGATGTTCAGGTCCTCAGGCAGCACTGCATTACAAACAGACATGATTCTGTTATTAAAGCCCTGCATGGACTCAGGAACACTTCCACACATCATCGTCTGTGAACACAGCTGCCAGATGTTTCTGGATGGTTGCTAAAAGAAGAGGGGATGCTACACAGTGGGAAACATTGACCTGTCCAACTTTTTGGAGACGTGTTGCTGCCATCAAATTCAAGATGAGCGAGTATTTTTTCATCAAATAGTAAAATGTCTCACTTTCAACATTTGATATGTTTTCTGTGAATAAAATATTGGTTAATGAGATTTGTAAATCATTACGTTGCTTTTTTATTCATATTTTAGGCAGTGTCCCAACATTTTTAGAATTATGATCACTGTTAAAAACTTATAGATCGAACTGTATGATGGGGTTTACGGCAATGATACAGTTTTTACTTTAACTACTTACTAATATATACAGCTATATTAAACTTTAACCATGTCTTACTAATTAAGTTCATCCACTAATAACGTGAAATACTTAAAACATTTCGGAAAGATTATGGTTGCACATCACCAACCTTTGAATCCAGTGTTTCACAATGGTGTAACACACATAACCATGACAATGGACCGGTGATCATGAAATCATGCTGTTTAAACAGATGTTTGGCAAAAAATATATAAATGATTCCTAAAAAAGTCGGTAAATGGTGGTAAAACAGGATGGCCTGCTCATGCAGTGTGTCCTGCGAGTGAGTAAATGATAATGGGTTAGTAGGGTGGTCATAGCAGTGGGTGGACCATCTGCTGCACCATTGAACCTATACAATAGAAAGAGAGCTTACCTGAGAGAGTCTTCAACAAAAGTGGTGCACACTCTCTTCTTGATGATCTTTGGAATCCAGCTCTGTGAACATACAAACAGGTTGTTAGGACCATAACTGCAGAGAAATGTGAAGAAAAACAAGGCGAAACAGAGTCGGACCTATCCTGCCATGTTTGGGGGGCAACTAGGTGGGCAACAAATTTACAAATTTGGCCTCTGTGAACGATGAATTTCAGAAAGTGTTTGAGTCTGTTGGAGAGCACTTTTGACAGAAGTTTGTAGTCTGTATATAAAACAACCATACAATGGCTGTGGCATGGGTATGTGGAACCAGGTCACTAGTGTTTATTGATGATGTGATGCTGATAGAAGCAGCAGGATGAATTGTGATGTGTACAGGACTATACTCTGCTCACATTCAGACAAATGGTGCAAAGTGACTGGACGGAGCTTCACAAAGCAAATGAATAATGAGCCAAAACAAACTGGAAAAGCAACCCAAGAATATCTCACAGCAGAGAAATGTGATGTTCTTCAATGTCCAAGTCAGTCATCTGATCTTAACCCAACAAAGCAGCTTTCAGTTACTGAATACAAAACTGAAGGTAGAGAGACGCGCAAAGAAGCAGCAACTGAAGGCACAGACCCCAAAACAAGCAGCAAGTGAAGGCAGGGGAACCACAAACAAGCAGCAAGTGAAGGCAGGGGAACCACAAACAAGCAGCAAGTGAAGGCAGGGGAACCACAAACAAGCAGCAAGTGAAGGCAGGGGAACCACAAACAAGCAGCAAGTGAAGGCGACTGCAGTAAAGGCCTGGCAGAGCACCTAAGGGAGGAAACACAGCATGTGGTGTTATTCATGGGTTCTAGACTTTAAACAGTCACTCACTGCAAAAGACTTTCAGTTGTGTTAAGAACAGTCTTTATATAAAAAAGATTTTAGTTTGTTCCATTACTTTTAAGTCTGTGAAAATGGGAGGCTATATATAAAATATCTGTAACAGTTAATGCAGTTTTTTTGCCTCTCTTTGAAAACAGTGTGACATGAGAGGCTGCTGAAGGAAAACTGATGTGTTTTTAATGTAAGGCTGAACTCTTTGGGACGCTGTGTGAGGTCCTGAGGACTGAGACTCAGATAGAGTGCAGGATTTATCCAGGGGAAAACTGCATTATTCCATACTCTTCCAAACTACTCCACTGTATAAACCTGAAATCTGTGAGGAACAGCTGACCAATACAGAGCACTATTCAGATCCAGAGCTGTTCATGTGTTAATGAAGATAGTGCCACTGTGCATAAATACAGCATCGCTCTTGTAGTTTCTGCAGCCTGTGTGAGCCTGGAGGTATTTATTCAATATTACATATTGTAACTCTCAGAATAATTTAACACACTCACACAGCTGCATTTGTCAGACATTCCAACATAGTACCTAACAGCAACATACTGAACTAAGTTAAAAAAGGAACAAAATACAGAAGTTGCACAGATAAGATAAGATAAGATAAGATAAGATAAGATAAGATATTACTTTATTGATCCCCAGTGGGGAAATTCGGGCATTGCAGCAGCAACAATACAGAAATCAAAAAGGTCAAAAGCCGAATAAAATAGTAACATAAATACAGTTGAGAAATAGTAAAAGAGGGTATATACAGGGGACTATACACAATGGGGGGGACGATGAAGAAATGATGTGCAGTGAATGGCAAGTTAAAGTGGCTAGTGAGGATTTAAAGTAACGTGTATTCAAAAGCAGCGAGTTATGTAAACAGCAGTATGATATGACAGTTATAAAGTATATAATATAATATAATGCAGTAGATACAACATTCAGTTATATACGTCCGTACAATGTGTGGAATATGTAATTAATATAGTAAATATAACTATATATATATATAGTACCCATGTCACCTTCTCACAGTATTTGATTTCTACCTGTTTTCATTACTGTTGTTGCAACTACTGCACATGTATTCCTTTGGAAGGATTTTTTTGTATTTGGAAGGATTTTTTTGTATATATATATATATATATATATGTGTATATATATATATATATATATATATATATATATACATATATAAAATATAGTAACAACAGGATATCGATAGATATACTGTTATAGATAGATGTTTCCATTATGTACTGATCTCTGTGTAGAAATGTGACACATGATAAATTGGCAGGTATTTAAATACTGCTTTTCTACTCTGTTACTACAAGCCTCATTCACACGTTCACACAACTCTTCTACAGTCCTGCACACACTCATTCAGATGCATGCAGCAGGAGCAGTTGGCATTCAGTATCATGACCAGAGATGTTTTAGATCGTGAACCAGCGGAGCTGGGGATTGAACTGCCAACCTTCTGATTAGAGGATGACCTGCTCTCTCTCCTGAGCAGCGGCCAGCCCCAGACCAGAAGCCTGAAACACTACAAACCGCTCTGACAGTCCACGTAAAGTTCATTTCAGCTGTTTCATCAAAAAATCCCAGTAAACAGACTGATTGAAGAGGTTCAGGACAGAACCAAAGTTTTGGCTCTTTGATCACAGCTTTAAGACACCAATTTCACACTCTTCTGATAAGCTCTCCCCCTCTGAACAATCCTAGGCAGGAGCTTTGCACAGAACTGGACCCTGAAGCAGTCTCTATGGACCCCCTTCCTTTCTTGAACAAATAATCAACCCATGAATTGATTAATGAATGACATGAAGACCATCACTGATTTGAGACCATCAGAGGTGTTGAAGGCACTGTGAGCCAAAGATCTAAATCTGTTCTTGGACAGGTTTGACTCTGTGGCTGCTGCTCACACCTCCAACCCTCCTGCTGTTGGCCCGAAACCTCCCTCCCCCAAACTTCTCCCCATGGTCTCTTACGCTCCTCTCCCAACCCCCAGGCTCATGGCACTCTTCACACCCTCCGTCCCTACACCTCTATAGGTGGAGGAGTCACAGAATGTGATGTCACAGGTAGGAATGATTTCCTGTGGCATTCTGTGGAGCATCGTGGTGGAATGAGTCTGCTGCTGAACGTGCTCCTGTGTCTGTCCAGCAGGTCATGAAGAAGCTGTGAAGGACTGTACAACATTGTCCTTAACTTGGACAGCATCCTCCTCTTTGACACCCCTGTCAGAGAGTCCAGCTCCACACCCACAGCATCCTTGCAGATCAGTTTGCTGTGGATACACGGCATGGTTCAGTAAAACATGATGGTGACAGTGTTCGCAGGTTTGTTGCTGCTGCCTGATGGGGTTCCACTTGACTAAACTTTATTTCTCTAATTATGAAGCAGGTATTTTAAAACTCCACCTCATGTGTCTGAAACAGAGTGGCTTGCTACACAGCACAGAGGCTCAGACCCACAGTAATGTTGAATGCTGCTTGATGTTAGTGTTGCTGAGATTTCAGATCATATCCATACAAATGATTGCTTGGAATAATTTTTTGTCAGGGTATGAGCTCTCATTGTGTCACATCTTGCACATCATTTGCAGAGGGACCTGCTGTCTCTGGCTGTTTGTGAAGTTTAGGGCCATGAGTTCAATAGTGTTAAGTTGTGTTTGTTTAATAGATACAGTGCCACTAGCTCACAGCTGCTGAAAATAGCAGTGCTCTGCTCACCCTTCCATGGAAAGAAACCTGTTAACAGCTGACTACCCTCAGTTTTTCCTCTCCATCTCCTCGCTTTCATTTCACTTTTTGATACCCTGACTTTGCTTTCTTGAGAAAGTGATGACTCACAGTCTGAGAGGTCAAACAGTGCTGTAAAGGCCAGTCTAAGCGCAGGACAGACTAAACCTCTGCTACTTAAAAAGTCTTTGCTCGACCCAGCCGTCTTAGCTAATTACAGACCAATTTCCAACCTTCCTTTCATTTCAAAAATTCTTGAAAGAGCTGTTGCAGAACAACTGTAGAATGGGAGGCAGAGCCTTCAGCTATCAGGCCCCTTTCCTGTGGAACCAGCTCCCAGTTTGTCTTCAGGAGACAGATACCCTCTCTACTTTTAAGATCAGGCTTCAAACTTTCCTTTTTCATAAAGCTTATAGTTAGGGCTTAGTTATACTGCAGTAGGTTTAGACTGCTGGGGGGCTTCTTACGATGTGCTGGACATTTCTCCTCCACCCACCTCTTTTCACTCCCCATGCATTTATTAGTTACTGCTGCATGTCATTAAATGTTGTCTTCTCTCTCTTTGCTCTCCTTTCTCTCTTTACTCACCCCCAACTGGTGGAGGCAGATGGCTGCCCCTCCCTGAGCCTGGTTCTGCTGGAGGTCTCTTCCTGTTAAAAGGGAGTTCTTCTTTCCCACAGTCACCAAGTGCTGCTTATAGGGGATGGTCTGATTGTTGGGGCTTTCTCTCTAATACCGTAGGCTCTTTATCTTACAGTGTAAAGACCCTTGAGGCGACTTCCGTTGAGAATTGGCGCTATATAAATAAAACTGAACTGAATCGAATGTGTAGCATCCATATTTACTTCTGTAAACACAGCGTGCCACGTGTGACGTCACACCGCCTTCTGCGCACGCAAAAAATCAGAACTGGGCATTCAGACCTGCAGTGTGAATGTAGCCTTAGTCTAAGTCTCAAGATTGTGTCCTTTTCTTTTTTTTTTAAATTCTGTCACATCTATTGCTGAGTTTACGGAATCCTGATCTGACTGCACATTATTACACTCTTCATACCCAGGAAGAATGAGGTCTTTCCCATGGCCTGGAAGCAGCTGCTGCAGTCCTCATAGACTGTTCTGTCACCAGCTGCCAGAATGACCAGCATCCCATCGTTGGAGAGCTGCTGGCTTCCTGCCACCGGAGCTTCCAGGAAGCGGCCGCCCCGAGACGTGATCACCTGACATTCAAACACTGAATAAGAATTTATTGATACCACTGAGACAGCTGCTCCTACTGTAGATACTGCCAAGAAAGAAGACAGGGGTTTGAGACAGTTCAAGAGTAAAAAGACTGAAAACCCTTCTTATTTCAGTGGCTCATGCTGGTGTATACCTGTGAGAGTTCTGTGATGGTCTCTGGATCTACAGTTGACATTTCTACGTAGCATTTGCCTGGTCTGATTCCCTGTAGCACTCCGCTGGGCCCCAGCACCAGCTGCAGAACACACACCAAGAGGTGAATCATCATCGAGCTGCTTAGTGATTTTCACATCCAGTTTTACTGAGGTACTGAAAGTTTCAGAGTAAGGTGATGCAACAACGTTAGACTACAAGACCAATATTGCATTTTTAAACATGGTAAGTATTTTTTTGCCGATAATAAAAACCCTTTTGTTGTTGCTGAGAAAGGGATTGAAACATAACTGCTGTAATAATCAATAAAAAAATAAGGTTTTATTTCTGATTCACCTCTTTGTTTTCACCAATACTAGCCCCCTTCCACTCCTCAGCTTGCTCAACCACCACCTCTCGCTCTCATTTTAAATATTTCTCACCTTCATCAGCAGAGTTAGGAGCAATAACGTCAGTTTTATAAAATATTTCACTGATACATTTCCTAATTTTATTTTTCACTCCTTTCATTCTGCTGTTCTTTCTCAGACCTGCCTGTCGTCGGTGGGCTTTCACAAAGCCCTTTGCTCCAGCTGAGTGGTACTCACATCCCTTGCAGCCTTAGGGTCGGAGACACAGGAGAAAGTGATGTCACACATGGAGGCCACTTCTGCAGGAGTGCGGCCTAACCTGGCACCCTCCTGGATGAACAGGTCGCACTGAAACATAGCAGGGAGGAATCAGCAGCAGCAGCAAACACAGACACACACACACACACCTCTGACCATTCTGCATAGTGAATTTCTCTTCCAAACAAACTAAATATACACTCAGCCACTTCATTAGCTTCACCTTGCTAGTATAGGGTTGGACCCCCGTTTGCCTTTAGAATGGCTTCAAATCTTCATGACGTAAAGTCAACAAGGTGTTGGAAACATTCCTCAGGAATTTTGGTCCATGCTGACATGATAGCATCATGCAGTTGCTGCAGATTTGTCAGCTGTGCATCCATGATGTCAATCTCACATTCCACCACATCCCAAAGGTGCTATATTGGAATGAGATCTGGTGACGGTGTGAGTACAGTGAACTTGTTGTCATGTTCAAGAAACCAGTTTGAGATGATGTGAGCTTTGTGACGCAGTGTGTTATCCTGCTGGAAGCAAACATACTCTGGTAGGCTGTGACATTTAAACACAGGGCCCAAAGTGTGGCATTTCACCACCGCTGGCCTGAACCAAGGCGGGACGGATCCATGCTTTTACGCTATTTTTACCAAACCCGTGTGAATTTTAGCTTCAGTTTCCTGTTCTTAGCCAGCGCCCAATGTGGTCTTCTGCTGCTGTAGAACAGCTGTTTTAAAGGTTGACCTGTTCAGAGATGCTCTTTTGCAAACTTTGGTTGTAACAAGCAGTTATTTGCGTTTCTGTTGCCTTCCTATCAGCTGAAGGCAGAGTGGCCCGTCCTCCTCCCCAGCCTTTTTGTACCAGGGACCAGTTTCATGCATGAAAATGTTTCCAATGACTGGGTGAAAGCGCAGGGGTTCCAATGACAAAAACCTTTGTCAGTTCATAGCCTGTAATCTGAATGCAACAATTACACTTTAAATTGATCAATTACACCAATTCTACACTATAATATCAACTCACCATCATGCAGAGTCAGTGGGAGCCCTGGGCTTGTTTCCTGCAACTAGATGGTCCCATCTGGGGGTGATGGGAGACAGTGACATCATGTTTTCAGCGCAGACACATAGAAGTGGTGACCCTCACTAACTGTTTTTGTCCTTCATGGTCACTTTTTTCTTTCAAAAAAAATTCCAAGGGCTTTGTCTTTTTTGTGGCAAAGCAGTTATGAGGGTTTCATGGCTTCATCAGCCAGCCGGTCATCGCAAATTATGCACAGCAGGTGTGGAGCTCGTGTATCACCTGTTGCAATGAACCCACAACTTAGGTAAGAATCTTTTAAATGCAGCTTTCTTTTTGCTGGCAGCCTGTGACCCTTCTGCTGTCCCATCGTTTGCTCGTTCCTTCCTGAAAAAGCTCTCCAGTGAATTTTGTATTTGGCTCATTTTGTGTCATGAGTTAGCTTGTGTCACTGATGCGTGAAACAATGTGCCAGAGTCAAGCGAGGGCAGAAACAGTCTGGAAGATCTGATGAAAGAAAAATAACCAACATTTTAACCGTGAAATTTTTTCTTTGCGGCTCGGTACCAAATGATCCGAAGAACCGGGGGTTGGGGGACCCCTGTTTTAAATCACTTTTCTTCCTTCTCCGTTCTGATGCTTGGGTTAAACTTCAGCAGGTCATCTCGACCATGTCTACACGCCTAAATGCACCGAGTTCCCGCCAAGTGATTGGCTGATTAAATAGCTGTGTCGCCGTGCTGCTGAGCAGGTGTACCTAATGAAGTGGCCAGTGAGTGTATTTATGTTAACCAGAGATTTAGTCTGACCGCTCACTCTCTCCTCCACTGGGAGATGACTACAAAAGTTTAGGGCTGTGGTGTGTGTGTGTGTAATAAATGCTTTAAGATGCAGCCACTGAGGGACTGTGTATAAAATCAATTACCTTTTCTGCTGTGCGATTCCACACTGTGACAATATGACCCATTTTCAACAGGTTGGAAACGATGCCGCTACCCATCAGCCCCAGACCCAGGAAGCCTATTCTGGAGGGCAGAATCCAAGAACACAAAGCAAAGCGTTAAACACAACGAGTAACTTTCGACTGGGCTTATGGGCAGCTGAACTTAGCAAGTGATTCATGACTGTGCTGTGTAATGCTGCAGTGTGGACGTGTTAACACCTTTTATCTGTGGGTGTGATGCTGCCGTTGATAGCTGTGCTGTCTGCTGCTTGGATAGATGTTGACCCCGTGACCTGCACAACAAAAGGGTCAATCTGTGGATTTCACACTCAAAGGAAAGGAAAGTCACGTCTGTCTTTGCCATGTATGAACTATGACACGCGAGGGAACATGTTCCCAGTAAATACACATTTAAAGATTAAAACAGATCCAGGGCGGCTGTGGCTCCGGAGGTGGAGCGGGTCGTCTTCCAACAGGAAGGCCGGCAGTTTGAGCCCTGGCTTCTCCGGTCTTCATGCCGAAACGTCCTTGGGCAAGACGACGAACCCCAAACTGCTCCTGATGCATCCATCGGAGTGTGAATGTGTGTGTGTGAGAGTTAAATGCGACATTGAACAAAGTGCTGTATGAATGGGTGAATGAGGCTTGTAGTAAAAAGTGCTTTGAGTGCTCAGAGTAGAAAAGCACATTATACAAACACCAGTCCAGCTACCATCAACCTCTGCACATAAAAAATTAACAACATGAACATTTTCACTGCTGTTTACCTCTTCAATGATCTTCAGGCGCTTGCTGATGGGTTCCATTGATGATGCTGGCTGTGGGTGCAGAGGTTTCAAAAGAAAAAACAATTACAAAATCACGTGCTGCTTGTAATTTATGAAGAACCCTTGATTTCACTTCCTCTCCCACGTTTTAACGTCACACAAATCGATAATCATATCCTACATGAAGCCAGCAGCCCCCCCCTCCAAGAGTGCAGTTTGAAAGGATAAAACTGTGGTCATATGAATCTGAATACTTTATTAATCCTAAAAACTACTCCACAGGAACAACGAAGCACATTTAGTGCAGGCTTTTGGACGTTTGCCTGCGTGGAAAGGAGGATGACAGTGCTGGCACTGCACACTCGGCAAAACAATGTCCCATCATTTAGCTAGCAGAAGCCGTGATCCTACTAATACACAAGTGGAGTGGTCTGATTTCACGCTATTTTTAAATCCACCTGGAAAATCCCCACTGTCGACGCTACTGAAAACCTGATGAGACGTTTTCCTGTCGTTGGTTTGCTGCACTGCACTAACTCATGAGAATTAAAATCCACTGAGACATCAAGGAGACTCGAACTGTCATATCCAGGACAACAGCCCCAGTTCTTAACTTGAGACATTATGATAATGACCACAATTACGCATCGATGGCATGTTGAGCAGCATGCTTCTGTTTACCTTTTCAGACTGGCTGAGCAGGAAGTGATGAAAATGTGGGTCATCCTTCACAGACTGCAACACAATGACAGGTCAATGGATCAGTGTTCATACAGACATGCAATGACCTGAATCACGGCTCTTTGACAAAATGTCCTGATGTTGTAGAGATCTGATAACAAATCTGACAGCGGTCCAAACTAATGACTCAAAGTTTTTAGATTGGAGCAGGATCCTGACAATGAAGGGCTGCTCAAAAAAATCCCAAATGTTCCCCCGTTTTTCCCCAAGTCTCTGTTCAAACTCTACAACATCACACAAAATATAGAGAAACTGTAGGAAGCGGGAACCCTGTACAAATCAATACAGGTAAAAACAACACAACTAACAGCGTGTCAGGGAGTGTTTACACTATGAACGTCTCGTGCCGTGCTCCAACACAACCTTTCATGGAGGCAGCCGTCATTAAGGAAGCCATGGATGTACGTGATGGAGTGCAGTCAGCCGTCACGCTCGACGTGTACACGTTCAACTGAACCACGCTTGTGAGCCAGGGCACAGTTCACTGAACTGCACCAGTACAGGACCCATTCACGAGAATGCCATCCCCCTGCATGACACGGTTACCTGACACTCCTGTCGACAGTGTAGTAAAGGTCAAGTTCTCTTTGTCCATCTGTCCCTCTCTAAATCTACATATATAACTGAATCAAAATGTTCAACCCTCTCGTGTGCAGACAGCCAATCAGGTTTTGAGCAGGCTTTGGCTGCATACAGGCGAATACGCCACGTGGAGTACAAAACGCATTACATGATTTTTTTCCAAACGCCCATTTATTTTGAAGTCCTACCACTGTGAAATACCACTTGGAGGGTGAATGAAACTATTTACAAAATGTAACCATCAACAACTGCTGCACGCTTCATGTAACGTAAAGCACCACGAGCAGCCAAGGAAGGGCCAATCACAGGTTAGGTCTGTAAGTTCTTTCACACAAGCTTGAGACTCTTCCGGCTATTACCTGTGAAATAAATACAAAACTACACAGGTCGCAAAATGAACGTTATGGAAAATGTGCGTACAACAGTTTGCACCGCAGTGGCTGGATGTCAGGTATCATGCACTTCTATTAAAATGAATTCACCCACAAGTCCAGTCACTATCTGCTCGTCTCTATGCAAGTAGAAACACCAGTGAAGTTTGTACAGCCCTCGAACACAGAAAGACACGCTTCATTATTTCATTTCACAGCAGTGAAACAAGCAGTCATTTCTGCCCAACATCATGGACAAGAGGAAACTTAAGTTTTGCATAGACTGAAACGAGGAAATGGGTTCTGTTAACAAGTCAACAGGCCATAATAAAGTCTGAATGAAGTCTCCTCATGAGAATAATAACTAGTTATGATATAAATGCAGGCAGTTTTAAGTCACTGTTGGAATTCCAAACTGGAAGCAGCAAAGTCAGCCGTGAAAATGTTTCTACTGACATAAAAATAAACAGATACTGACTTCATTTTTTCCCGTACAAACTTGTTAAAGAGCATTTCATTCAGACTGGTCATCAACCCTGGTCCCAAGAAGCCAGCTGGCCCCCCATTGCATCTACATCCGCACAGGAAGCAGGAAGATGATCAGTAGATTGTATTTGTGGAGCAGCTAAACCACACTTCTCGTTTTCACCCCCTCCAATCAGGGTTGCTGACCATTTCAACAGACCAAAACCAGACAAATGAAGAGTTTCAGCGGTCTATATAGAGCATCAAACAAGTCAGAAGGGAAAGGTCTGCAGCTGTGAATTAAAGCCAAAGGTTAAGGTCAGGTAGAAGGCAAGGCAAGGCAGGCTTGGTGGGTAGGGGGGCGTTCACCTACACTGTCCCATTTGAATCCTGTGCCTGGTCCAGCCCCCAGCCTCTCATTAGTGGACGACTCAGGGTCAGAGTCAGTTAAGTCCTTAAGGAGGAGAAAGACACATTCAAATAAATGGGGAATTCTGCAGAGGTCCGTGCCCATGCTGTAGTGGGGGGATGTTTTTCAATCATATACGGAGGAGACGGCGAACACCACACTCCGGTACCTTGATTTGGTGCAGCTTAACACTTAAAAGTTCTCCATGCTGTTTCTAATGTCGCACAATTGAATTTAACTGGGGTGTGATCACTTTATAATTATTAATTTAATTCAGATGATTTCAGCTTGCTGAGGGAAGACATGTTGTAAGAAAGGTGCCGTTCTGAACAAACAGTGACAGGATGGGTCGATGGCGAGGAGCCAAGTCTCAGAAATGAAATGTTTCAGCTAAACATTTTCCCAACTGCACAATGGTGTTTACTTGTTTGTGCCTGCACTGACCTTCTCAGAGGGGTCCTTCAGGGCACTGAGGTCCTCATCGTCCTCCTCCAGTATTTTTAGTGGCTTGTTGGCTGTCTTCTTTCCTTTTGAGTCTCCTTTGCCATCTGAGTTCTGTCAAAAACACAGACTGTGATTGTGTTTCTGCCGGTCTAAGGGCTCAGCTGTGCGACAACTTGGCACTAGCCTGTTTAGGCTATCTGGATATCTATACTGATATGGACTGGGTAATGTGTCAGGAACCAAAGGACGGCACATGGTTTGATGGAAATGAATATGATTAACCTACAGAGGGATGAATTTAAAGACACTCCGAAAATTAAAGTGAAAAAAATGATGCAGCAGGTGAGTAAAGTTGCCGAAATTTTATTGCAGCAACTCAAAATGTCACTCTGTATGACCCCCATGTGTTTGTGTGCACGCCGGAGCGTGCGTGCGGGCCAGCCAATGGTATCAGTTCCTTCATCCTCCAGCAACTGGAGCCGTCACTGGACTCTGGAGCAGCAGAAACATGTTCTGTGGACTGATGCATTGTGCTTCTTGGTTTGGTGAATTCCAGGAGATTACCTGCCTGACTGCATGTGCCAACTGTGAAGTTTGGTGAAGGAATACTATGTTTTTGTTGGCCTGGTGAAGGGAACTCTGAATGTTTCAGTTTACCAAGACATTTTGGACAACTCTATACTAGCTTAGTGAAGGCCCTTCTCTCTTCTAGCTTGACTCCATAAGAGCATGTTTGCCTAGTCTGGTGTGGAAGGACTCGACCGCCCTGCACAGAGCTCAATCCCATCCAATACCTTTGGGATGAACTAGAAAGAAGCTTGTGAACCTGGAGGTCTCGCACAACATCTGACCTAACGAATGCATTTCTGGGTGAAACTCCCACAGACCCACTCCAAAATCTTACAGAAAGCCTCAAAGCGCAATCTTTAAAGATGGAACGGACTGGCATTTTTATGCTGATTTTCTCCTTTAATGAGCACTAAAAGCACTTATGAATTTTAGATCTCAGAAAAATCTCATCTTAAACTGTCAAACAAGGTTACATCTCAGCTGATCTCGATTTTCATCATCTTCTAAGGTGTTATTTTGTGATTTAAGTGCTATAAATTAGGAGGGTTTGGTGTCAGAGGACTCACCTGTTCTTTCCCCTTTGCTTTCTTCAGAAAATCTTCCACTGCATCAACTGCCTGCTGGAAGCGCTTTCCTTTATTTATCTTGATCATCTCCTCTTTGTGGGCATGGTAGGGCTTCAGTTGTTCTACTTTGATCCAGGCACTGAAGAGGCACACACATACACAACTCTTTATGCCGGATATTGCAAGGAGAAGGCACTGCGATATGTGAGGCCAAATAATTCAAAAGCTTGACCGAACAAGACATCACATATCAGGCCAAGTCTGCAGAGAGCTTACTCCCATCTACATCCATCATGGTGAGGATGATGACCTCATTTGACTTCAAATACATCTAACACAATCAGCAGCTGCTGATGGAGAAGATACAGGAAATGTCAGAAAACATGTCCGACATCTCATGGATTTCCGACTACCTGACAGGCCGCAGCACGCGAGGCTGGGTGGTGCTCTGCCTGATCTGGCGATGTGCATTACAGGTGCTCCGCTGTGGACTGTGCTGGCTTCATTCCTGTTCACCTCACACACCTCTCTGGGTCACGTCACCTACAAAATACTCTGGTGATTCTGCAGCGGTTGGATGTTTAACTAAAGGGCAAGAAGAGGAGTGCGCTAACAGATATTTTGTGGAGTGGTCTGGAAGAAATCAGCTGCCTTTGACTTTTATTTGGAGAGATGCTGATCATCTTCAGAATGAAGGGGACGGCGACAAAGCCCACGTCCACCTGGGCATCCATATCAATAACAGACTGTCCTGGAAGACCAACACAGAGGGTCTGTACGGCAGTAAAATGTGTCGTGGTGAGTGCAGTGTACTTTGCTGAGGGAGCACCATCAGACACATGAAGGCTGGCTCTGTGATTGGCTGCAAACTGGACACTTTTGAAGCTGTGGTGGAGAGGAAGCAAGTGAACAAACTGTTATCCATCACGAAGAATTCCAACCACCTTCTGCACCACTTCCTCTACAGGCAACAGAGAACCTCCTCTAACAGACTGCTTTGCTGCCACAAGGAAAGATACAGGAAATTATTCACATCATAAGCAGTAACTCTTTAAACCTGCGTGAAGAATTTCTCATACGTGGGATGAATAAAGTACATCTTCTCTTATCTCAGATCAACCCTGCGTTCCACCTGAGTTCACCCAGAGAATGGCCGTCTCAACCAGCAACACAACATACAGTCCCCAGCAATTTCCAGGAGAAGAGTTCCCCATTATAACAAAATATATCCTTCAGTGATATGAGCTGACACCCTGCTTCCACTGTTAGATCACCCACAGAACTTTCCACTCCATTTACACGTTTGTGATTGCAGCCTCATGCTGGTTCGTCTTTAATTAACTAAATAAATCACAAGATTCAGAGCTGCTGTCAAAGTGAAACGCAAACTCCTTCAAAGTAAAAGCCTGACGCTTTCTGGCTTCTTAAGGTTTGCACGATTATGAGCAACTTGAGCGTGCGGCGTGCCCAGTGGGTTGCATGATGGGTCCAGCTGGATGAACGGCGTCTTGTTTTGGTTGAGCTTTTGAGTTATTTGGCCTCAAATGTTGCAAGGGCAACGGGAAAAGGTAGCTGACGATCCATACTTACTGGTCTTCGGTTCCAAAGAATTTCACAAAGTGGCATTTCTTGCCCCTGGGTTTCTTCAGGTCCTTCGGGGGGCTGACTATCTAAAACATGAACGAGTGTTTTGGTGTAACATTAGCATCACTTTCTCAAGCTAGAAAATATTCTGAAGAAGCCAGAGGCAGGTGACAAGTTCTCACTTCTTACCTTTCCTGGCCATGGTGGGTAACGACCAAGCTTCCCCCTGAAATAAGATGCACACGTTAAGTGCTAGCCTCTGTAAGCAATTACAGGCTCCTGATGATTAACACTTCACTGTACTGTAGTGCACATTTTTCAAACCCGTTCTAATACTTGCTGATGGGTTTTTTTTTTGGTAACAGCTGATAAACGTCCACGGCAGCAGAGTCGTGCCGACGGATGGTGTCCACGATCAGCGATGATCAAAGCGATGGCGACAGCTAAGGCCATTTTTGGCTCATTTCTTATTTCTGGATGCATAATAATTGGAGCCTCCCTCGTTAAAAAGTTTCACGTTGCATCTCCACTTGAAACGCAGACGTGTCGGCCACGCCTGAGTGCAGCGCACAGTTCGCGCTCTGACCTCAGCATCCGCTGAAGTTAACGTGCGTGACTGCGGAGCGGCTACACTGATCCGACGTCATCACCAAACGACGGGAAACAAGAGGAGGACAGTGCTGACTGCTGGATTGATTTTTAAATCGGAGCATAACGTGACTGTGGGTTCGCGGGTGCTTTTTATCTTGACTCCATAACTTTTTCCGTTGGGAATTTTTGTCGATGAAAAAGTGTGTGTGCAGGGAGGGGCAGGGTGAAGCGCAGAGGACAGGTGAGCTAGCAGAGCTACAGGTCTGAGGTAAAACACGTGATGTCATCCATCCACTGTGTCAATTACAGAAAGCTAAATCATTTCATGTTGTCTGTCAACATGCAGACGTCTCTTCACGCAGGAAATGAGACACTCCCGGCGTGCACGATTTTCACAGGCCCTGTTGAGTTTTTTTCTGCATTTGGGCCACACATTACGGTGGACGGCCGCCACCCTAACGGGTGCGTGTTAATCTCTTGCCCACAGGTGATGCTATCGGTTATCAGCGAGATCAAAGGGAGACGACAGGACAACTGGACTATGGAGCAAATTGCCCAACAGTAATCTATAGCACTGAAAACACTAGGAACGGGCCCACACAGAACCTGCGCCCTGCTGACTCAGCACATTTTCCACGGAGTTTGAACAGGTGCATGTTGGTACGTCTCTGGCTACGTTCACACTGCAGGCAAAAGCCGCCCAAATCTGCCCATATATGACCCACGCCTGATGTTTTTATGGCAGTCTGAACAGCCCAGGTCAGGCCGCTTTCATTTGTGGTCCTAAATCAGATACACATCCAACGTTTTTAAAGCAACCTCAGAATGAATGGTCATGTCACGTATTATGTGACTTTTATGTCACTGAAGTGAGACAGACATCATAATTCTAAACAACGGACCAAACAAGCAAGGCAGTAAAAGTGAGTTTTCACACGCTGACATGTGCAGCATCCGTATTTACTTCCATAAACACAGCGTGCTGCGTGTGACGTCACGCCTTCTCTGCGTGTGCGTCACTTCAGCGCTGTAAACTGTCCACGCTGGACTCTTGGCGGCGGTCGCGTTTAAATTATAATGTGAACAACCACGCAAAAAAATCAGAGGTGAGCATATTAAGCGCTGCAGTGTGAACACAGCTTTAGTCTCTGGTGTTTGCTGCTGTGAAAAATGTTGTCCTGAAATCTTCACAAAGAAGTTAAAAGTGTCGAAATCAAAAACCGGAGTTTTATTTCAGCCTGTTGTGAATTTATCATTTTAGCCTGGTTCTGCCAGAGGCCTCTTCCTGTTAAAAGGGTGTTCTTCCTTCCCGCAGTCACCAAGTGCTGTTGATAGGGGATGGTCCTCTAACAACGCAGTCTTTTCCTTACAGTGTAAAGCGCCTCGACGTGACTTTAGTTGTGAATTGGTGCTATATAAATTAAATATTTTGATTTTTTTTAACTCATCAACGATGATGTAACAAGCAAAGAGACAGAAAACGACAACAAAAACAGTCTGCAGAGTTCGCGTGAGCCCCATTAGAAAGAAGACGTCCATCCTTGGTGTGGTCAGGGTATTTTTCCATGATCACGTGTCTCATTGGACAGGTTTAGATCATTCACCGTGTCACAGAATGTTTGTATTTCTAACTAATTAAAAACTGCCATAGATATGAATGTTTTCGGATTTTTAATGACCATGTAGCGTCCCCTGTAGCGCCGTGGTTTGCGCAACCGCCTCACAAGCGAAAGGTTCGATTCCAGGTGGGGACACGAGCCCTTCTCACCATGGAGGGCTGCGTCAGGAAGGGCATCCGGCTTAAAACCTCCGCCAAAATACCAATTAATCAGGCGTGGCGACCCCTTGGAGAGAATGCAAGTGGGCCGAAGCTGAAGGTACGCTGAAATGAGCTGTGAAGCAGGTCCACAGACGGCAACTTCGCAGCCTGAGAAGCTCCACGCAGGACTTCTCTCCCACCTCAACAACGAGTTCCGGTCACATCCTCAGCCGCGCACCGACAGCCTTTGAACGTAAGCCCGACTGCAGCTCTGCGTTTCTGCTTTAGCGGCCCAAACAGCCGGGACAGCCGTTAAAGAAGCGAGTCTCGGCGTAGAGAATGTGCGTAAGTTCAGTTTGCGCAGACAGCGCAGCGCTACAGGAAGCCCAGCGCGCAGATCGAGCTTAAGCTACGCTGCTAGCAAAGCGCGACCACAACAATTCCACAGCGGGAGCAAATCCGCCCGTTCCGCGAAGCCTTTTACGAACAAACACGGCGGCGAATGGCTTTAACCATTAAAGGCAAGCTAGTGCCCGAATAAAGAAGCGCCCAGGTCAAGTTTAAACCGCTTCTGTGGCCGCTAGCTGGCGGCTAACGTCGGCTGCTGGCTGAGTCAGCCTGGTTAGCCTGGCTGTTTGGGTTAACTGTCAACTAACCGCCGCACGGAGACAGCGCCGACAGATACGTGAGGCTAACGGCGCCGACAGACATCGCCGCGAAACACGCAGACAGCAGACTGCACACGGCAGCGTTCAGAGGTTAGCTCACCACACCAGGTCCCCGATCCGCAGATGCACCGTCGCCATCTTACAACTTTAATAAAACGTCGCACTGAATGAGAGGAAAAGACAAACACACACCCACTAATCACATGTGAGGGCAGCCCCTTCCTCTCTATGTAACATCCGCCACACACACACACACACACACACACACACACACAGTCAGTTAGTATGAAAAAGTTTCACTGCTGTCATCCCCTGACGTTCAGGCGGACACTTGTTTCACATGATTTAAGTGTCAAATATGACGTATCTACACAAAACAGAAGGCATTTAAAACCCATTTACTGTAACTATAAATATATTAAAAAGTGC
This sequence comes from Etroplus canarensis, assembly GCA_015106775.1. Classification (NCBI taxonomy): domain Eukaryota; kingdom Metazoa; phylum Chordata; class Actinopteri; order Cichliformes; family Cichlidae; genus Etroplus; species Etroplus canarensis. The sequence goes on from VUQH01058189.1 coordinate 20,377, forward strand.
TTTTTAAACGGGACTACTGCCCCCTATTGGTGGGAGTCCTGCAGTAAAAGTACGGATTAACACCATCTCTGTGGGACGCATCATCTATTACGTCTTAATCACAGATGACTTCTTCTTCTGCCCCCGTTAGGGGGCTCCACAGCAGATCATCTGCCTCCATCTCACCCTATCCCCTGCGTCCTCTTCCCTCACACCAACCCTCTGCATGTCCTCCTT
>VUQH01058202.1:0-14432 GCA_015106775.1 Etroplus canarensis
ATCTGGTTAAAAAGTTCACTGCCCTCTCTCCTAGACATCTATATACCTCCACAGGTATGTCATCAGGACCAACTGCCTTTCCACTCTTCATCCTCTTCATTGCTGCCCTTACTTCCTCTTTACTAATACCCTGCACTTCCTGATTCACCATCTTCCCTCCCTCTGCCATCCTCTCTCTCACATTTTCCTCATTCATCAGCTCCTCAGAGTACTCTTTCCATCTTCTCAGCACACTCTCTTCACTCGTTGATTAGTAAGTATAAAAACAAAATGCTTTAAAAACACAGAAAAAAATGTTTTAGGTACTTTAAATTAACATACACAAGCAACTTGCAGCTTGAACTTTTGAGTTCAATCATAGTGATACAGAGTAACCGACAAATCCAAAAGTCCCAAAAGAGATCTGTAAAGTTTAGTGTTTTAAGCATTTTAATGAGAATAACCTTGATAAATCTACATGAGAAATATTGTGGTCGATTTAAGAGTAAAATGTTTCAACTTTAACAACTATAATCCTCTTCTTGCTTCTCCCTCTATCTCTCAGCAGGCGCAAGAGCTGTGCCGAAACTGTTCAGCAAGACATCATCAGGAGTTTGATTATGGTTGCTACAAATGGTTTCAGGAGCGGCATTAAGCTGAATTTTGACTCTGAGAAAAACAAAATGTGGATCTTTAGACCTGTTTTGCCTCCTGAAAACATACAGCACATCACTTGGAAATGATGTATATGATAGCTCAGCTTAACACTATGAGTGTAATAGCTACTCAGAAAACCAGTCCATGTGTTCTGGTCCCCTGTAAATGAGGAACATATTGTTGCTTTTGAAAAATTAAGTTTAATGATAGGTGCTTCTCTGTTAGCGTTATAGAAACATAAACAGTCTTTTGAACTTCCGGTTCATCTTGTGTGTGATTTGGCTGAAAAAATACAAAGAACATCAGTTGACACAGGATTCACAGGGTCAGTGAATAAAAATATTCTCATCAGTAAAAGTGCCTTGTTGGGAAAATGACTTAAAGACTTACATGCAAACATTGCAAAACCCTATCACAGCTCCAAATCACCAGATAACTAAAACAGTTTGATATGTTTTGTGTTGTTCAAGCTTTTAGAAGCAGCTGCCTTAAAGATAGGAGGAAAACAAAGTTTCCAGTTAAATTTTGTGATCATAATAAATTTCTTTATTATATACTATTTGGACAAAAGTATTGAACCACCAAAAGATTACAACCCACGAAAGCTTTTATCATATGCCATTCTAAATCCATAGGCACTCATATGGAGTTGGTTCCTCCTTTGCAGCTTTAACTCTTCTGGGAAGGCTTTCTACAAGATTTTGGATTGTGTCTGTGGGGGTTTTTGCCCATTCATCCATAAGAGCATTTGTGAGGTCAGACACTGATGTTGGATGAGAGGGCCTGGCTCACAATCTCCATTCTAGTTGATACCAAGGGTGTTCGAGGGGGTTGAGGTCAGGACTCTGTGCAAGCCAGTCAAGTTCTTCCAGACCAAACTCCTCCAACCACGCCTTTTTGGATTTTCCTTTGTGCACTGTGACACAGTCATGTTGGAACAGAAAAGAAGCTTCTCCAAACTGTTTCCACAAAGTCGGAAGCATAGAATTATACAAAATGTCTCTGTTAGCTGAAGCTGAAGCATTAAGAGTTCCCTTCACTGGAACCTAGGGGCTGAGGCCAACCCCAGAAAAACAAAACAATAACAACATCCCTCTTCCACCAAACTTAACAGTTGGCACATTGCAGTGAAGGTTCTCCTGGCATTTGCCAAACCCAGATTTGTTCATTAGACTGCCAGATAGAGAAGCGTGATTTTTAATTTCACAGGACACATTTCCACAGCTCCAGAGTCCAGCAGCAGCACGCTTTACACCACTCCATCTGATGCTTGGCATTGTGCTGTGTGATAAGGCTTGCACGTACATGCTCAGCCATGGAAACCCTTTCCATGAAGCTCCCAGTGCACAGTTTTTGTGCCCTAATTTGACCAAAATCCTCTTGACATGTTTTTTTTAGTTTAGGGCTCTGTATAGGCCGGTCAAGTTACTCCCTGCCAAACCAACCCAACCATAGCTTTATGGAGCTTGCTTTGCACACCGGGGCACAGTCATGCTGGAACAGAAAAGAGCCATCCCCAAACTATTCCCACAGAGTTTTCTTAGTAAGCTGCAGAATAAAGATTTCCCTTCAACTAAGATGCCCAGGCGAACCCGAGTAAAACAAGCCGACAGCATTATCCTTCCTCCACCACACTTTACATTTGGCAGAGTGCAGCCAGACAGGTAATGTTCCCCTGGCTTTTGTCAAACCCAGAATAGTGCAATTTTTTTATTTCCCAAAGGGAACCTCCTGAGGGATCAATAAAGTTCTATCTATCTATATAGAGAAGCAACACTCCGCAGAATACATTTTCACTGTTCCAGAGTCCAGTGGTGGCATGCTTTGCACCGCTTCATCAGACACTTGGCATTTTTCTTGGCTTGCATGCTGCTGCTCAGCCATGAAACCCATGCCATGAAGCATGGCACAGGACACAGTTTCTTGTGCTGATTTTAATGCCAGAGGAGGCTTGAACCTCTGCAGATACTATTCCAGCAGACTTTTACTCGCTATGCGCCTCAGTAGTCGGCACCCCTCTGTAACTTTATGTGATCTGCCACTTCATTGCTGAGTTGATGTGGTTCTTAAACACTTCCACTTTGCAGAAATTTCCCTTTGCAGAAGACATTTCACAAACTGACTTGCTCCAACGGCAGCATCATATTACAGTACCACACTGGAGTCCAGTGAGGTCTTTAGAATGACCCATTCTTTCAGAAACATTTGTTAAAGCAGACTGCATGGCTAGGTGCAGTGGGACTGAATGAAACACCTGATTTCCTTTATAAAGAGATGTGGCCCAATACTTTTGTCCAAATAATATAAGTATTGACTATTTTTAAAGATTTTTGCAGCCAATTTCTGATGCACAATAGCCAGTCAATTTAAAACACTGATTGCCCTAAGTACCCTGAACAGGTTGTGCGATATTAATACAATGTGAAAACATTTATCAGGAGTTTTGTACCTAGCTGAATTCTCAAAACAAATTTCTCCCCAAGCTGAATTAAAACTCTGTGGTTGGTTTGTACTATTAATGTCATAGCTGATTGGTTGCCAGCTATTTGGTCTAATGGCTGCATGACATGGTTTATACCCCTTAATTATAGCTAGATTATTGCCTGCCTCGGCTCTTCTGGAAAAAGCCAGGGGTGTGCATGAGCGCTGTCAGCTGTTTCTTCCCAGAGTCCCTGAATCGCAGCTTCATTGGCTGTTAAGTGTAACATATGGAATGCTTCTCCCTGTCCATGTACTTGTCCCCGTTGAATAATCAAGCTATCTCAGAAGCTCAACACTGTAGCTGCCCATCATTATAAACCACACAGGCCATTCATTGTTAGAGACAAAGAGAGGCAGGACTTCCAGTAACTATATACAGCACAGAGGTCCACAGGTTTTTTTAAGGGCGTGACAGAAAGTTAAACAAAAATACAAAGGTCTGTTCAATAGTTAGTATTAGGGTGTTTTCTTAATGACAAGAATCTTGTTTGTATACCAGATACTGCCTATTACAAGCGCTGCACTAAATCCTCAGGTATCGGTAAGTAAAGCTGTTGTGCGTGTTGAATCATTCAGAAAGTTCCAGTGAGACAATACAAGCCAGATGAATTGACTGTATTTCCATTTCATAGACATTATATGGCCATTGAACCTTGGTGGAGACAAGGAGGGAAAACAAGATGTGACACTCCCAGTGGCCAGCCAAAATGCTGAAAGAGGCCTTGTATGTATTCAAGGTTGATTCATCTCCTTGGGGACCATTAGTAACAACCTTTCAGAAGTACTGATTGGAAGGAGAGGTGCTCTGCATATCAACGGGGGGGGGGAACCATCCCCAGAGGTTTGCTAGTCTGCTCACAAAAAGTGTAAAGGGGAGTTGACGAAGGGAGGTGGTGCGAAATGAATGAATGAGCAGCAACGGGAAAGGTGTAAAAAAGGGAACAAGGACATAAGGTGATGCATGGAGCATCCACAGAGGAGCAGTAATTAAGATGCATTTAAACTAAAGTTTAACACTAGAACCGGAAACTTCAGCAGCAATGGCAAATAGGTCTTTTATTTATTTTCGTTTGTTTTTAGAAGTTAGGTTGTTCAGTTTAATCTCATCTTTCTAATGATAACATAAATTGGACGAAATAAGCATTTAAAATCAAGTTTTGGAGGGATTATCAGTGTTACAAATGACTGAGATTTTAATAGATTTTAGAATTCACTAATAAACAAAGACTACAACAAGCAATGCAATGAATAACACATACTGTGTTAATAATTTAACCTATGTAGAAGAAATACATTATGGAAAAGTTAAAACTACTTGTGTGGCATTAGTTGTGCTAAAATTAAGAAGGTATTAAACAAAAAAACAAAACAAAAAGAAACAAAACAGATCACTCGGTGTGAAACAGATTGACCGGATCATCGCCTACATTTTCAAATTCACCACACAGCTCCTACAACAAAATCAGAAAGGCATTTTAATGAATCAATTATAGTAAAAGTAGAACAGCGATCACACCATCCACCTTTGCTTCCTCTTCACTGGAGTTCTCATTCTCTCATCCGCTGTGCACGCTGCTCTGCCTCAGTCTGCAGTCCTTCATCTCCTTAGCTCTGCTCTACAGGTCTACAACCAGTCAGATTCTGCTACTCTGCTCTGGATCTCACTCTTTACTTTGCTCGGATTAGTTTGCCACATTTGTACCCTGGCCGGTTTAGCTAAAGTTCCCCCGCTGCCCTGTACGGCCAGCAATCCACCTGGTTCATCACACCTTCGAGTTACTCGCTCTGTCCCGCTGTACTGCAGCTCAATATCTCTTTCCTGACCTGTTCAGCCTTGTAATAATTATTCATCCTTTATCTAAATATCTTTTACTTTTTAGCAAAATACAGTCCCTGTGTATCATGTATCAATGCCGTCCAGCTAGCTCTGGCTCATGGTATAGCAGCCTAAAAGATTTGGTGCACTTTTGCAAGAAAGAGTGGGCAAATATTGCCAAGTCAAGATGTGCCATGCTGATAGACTCCTAACCTAAAAGAGTGAATCCTATAATTAAAGCAAAAGGTGCTCCAACATTAGTTTTAGAGTGTGCATACTTATGCAATCAACTTAAATTACATTTTAAAATTTTTAAAAATATTTTTCATGAAGGAGGACATGCAGAGGGTTGGTGTGAGGGAAGAGGATGCAAGGGATAGGGACAGATGATCCGCTGTGGCTACCCCTGATGGGAGCAGCCGGAAGAAGAAGAAGAACAAGAAGAAGAAAAAGAAGATTTTTTTCCCCTAACAGATTTGTTTCTTTTTCAATTGAATTGTACAGGTCACAGGGTACATTAAAATTTAGAACAGTTTTGATATGATTTATCGTGGTCTCCTGTTTTTGCAGAAGTCAATATGACCACCTTAGCGGTTGTAGGTAAAAGTGGTAGAACTTTTTTTTTTTCCATTTTATCCCAAACATCACAAAAATCAATATATTATGAATAAATCCTTTTTAGACAGGAGGTTTACATTATTTTAAAATGACAAAGGAGCCAAAATGACCCCCTAGGAAGTTTTAGTGTTTAAGGTAACATACGTAAACTAAAGTTTAAATGCATCTTAATTAAATTCAATCAAAGTTCAAGCAGTTGTGATGGTGAAGCATATAAGAAGGAATAAGTTGAAACCTTCAAGAAAGATAATCAAAGTGTGCAACAAATTCATCCATGTGAATGCAATACAAGAGTATCTACAGCATGTATTTATTCTAAATGGAAAAGTTCAGTTCATTTGAACAAAAACAAGACAGTGAAGGGATTTTATTAACAGCTTCTAAAAGTTTTTAAAAGCTAAATGTGTCTTAACATTTTCATATATATTTAAGCAAATGTTCATATTAAAAGATATGAACCATAATTCCAACTGTAGTATTGAAAGAGTTAAAAGATTCATGGTATTTAGACATTTTCTTCTGCCAATGCATCAGTATGCATAATTTTAATGAAGTGGCTCTGATATTTCTCTCCACCAACAGTACATGTAGCTATTTGATCACTGTGCTTTCTCCCGCTCTCCTCTAATTTAATGCAGCCCCAGACACAACTATGTGCTGCGTTTTTTTGGGGGTTTTTTTGTTTTTTTTATAGTTCAGATAACCCAGTATTAGCTTGTCATTAAGATATGTGTGGCTGAAGTCTTCTCTGCCATTGAAATGAAGAGGAGATGTGGCGCAGCTTTTAGTTCAGCAGTCAAAGAAATAATAAAATATCGAGACGGATCCTAATGAAGACATCCACAGCCAGAGACCTGCACTGCTACGCTTTGTCACAGCAAAAGGGTGAAATATAACCTCAGCAGGAGAAAAGTGAATCAAGCAACACACACTGCAAACCTAAAGAAGAAAGAGTTTGGAGTGTATTGGTTCATCTATCAGCACCGTCTCTCTCTTCAAGGCAGGGCAGGCAGGAAAACCATCAGTCACATTTTTAAACAATAGTCTCTCCATCTTTGTCATCCGGCCCAGGCAGAATGACATTACTTCAAATGTCTAGAGACGAATTTGTGGAGAGTGCTGGATTTTGGGGTCAATCTTAGAAAATGGCTGGACAGGCTGTTATGGAGGTTTTACTTCAAGAAACTGGTCCCTTGGTCCCCCTGCTGTGTGAAGTTAAATTCTGAGAAACTGAGGTAACTGTAACAGCCTGCACAAAGACAGCGTCAACATATTGATGGTGGCTCGCTAGAAAGCATTGATTCGAAGAGTGTGAGGATTTCTATGTGAAAAGAGCCTTCTATAAAAGTGCCATGAGTCATTGAGGTTATCTTGTTGCGTTCTGTCTGTGCAAACAGTTCTGTCTGTCTGAAACACAGAAAAGAATGTGTATGTTGCACCCAACTCCTTCATAGTGTGTTTCGAGAAGACTCAGCTTCTCGCAAATGGCAATCAACTTAATTTCCACTGACGTGAAAAAACTTTGGTATCCCATCTCTCTCAAGAGTGTAAACGTTTGCTTTAACCCTCTCCGGGTGGTGAAAAACAGCACTGCACACAGTAAAACCTACAGTCTTTACATCATCCCACAGATTTTTTTTTTTTTTCAGCTACATTCATTATTCAGACAATGACTATTTCCCAAAACAGTAAATACTAGATTTGGTGGCAAACGAAGCACAACAAAATCATGAGCCAAAAAAAAAAAATCAAACTGGGAGAAGGAAATAAGTATGAGATAAGGCAAAAGACTAATCTTGTGGCTTTGGCACCCAATCTGATTGTAAAGCAGCTCCTCCATCTTACTGCCGTGTGAGTGCCATCCAGACTTTTGCAAAAAGTTCCTGCAGCAGAGAATGACAACAACTGGCTCCAGTTTTTGGTATTTAAACTTCACATTACTCAGAATATTACAGTGTGCAAGTGACCAGAGTCTTTTGATTTTAGGACACTTGATGCTAGTTAAATAATTTGACAGTATCATGTCCAAATGTATTTGAATAGCCAAATGTCACATGACAAGTTGCAGAGGTCATCACAGCTACAACACATAAAAGCTACATTAAAAATGTATAACTAACCATATAATTTTAGATTAAAGGAAGCGCAGTCAGACTGCATGCATCCGTCAAGACTGATCAATCCTTGAAATTTTATGTTTGGTTTAGGTAACATATTTCTACAATCAGAGGCACTTTATTAGGTACATCTTACTAGTACTGGGTTGGACCCCCTTTTGCCCTCAGAATTACCTTAATTTTTCATGGCACAGATTTAGCAAGGTCCTGGAAACATTCTTTAGAGATATGAAAGCATTACACAGATTCTACTGTTACTGTTGCCTTCCTATTAACTTGAAGTAGACCGGCCATTCTCCTCTGACCTCTTACGTGAACAGAGCATTTTTGCCCAGAGAACTGTGGCTCACTGGTTATTTTCTCTTTTTCAGACCATTCTTTGTAAAGCTTAGAGATGTTGTGAATGAAAATGCCAGTAGAGCAGCAGAAATACTCAGACCAGCTTGTCTGGCATCAACAACCACGCCACATTCAAAGTCAATTAAATCACCTTCCCTCCCCGTTCTAATGCTCGATTTGGACTTCAACAGATCATCTTGACCTTGTCTCCATGCCTAAATGCACTGAGTTGCAGTCATATGATTGCCTAATTGGATAGCTGTGTTAAGGATCTGGTGTACCTAATGACGTGATCAGTAAGAGTATGTCTTCACTTTGGATATATTTAAATTCAAGGGGCCAAACACCGTATTTCTTGATGTCCATTGGTTCTAGATTTCAGGCAGTGATTAACTGCAAAGGATTCTCATCCAAGCATTAAAACAATTCTTGTATTTCAAATTCTGCTAGTTTGTCCAATTACGTTTAAGCCTCTGAAAATGGAGATTTTGTATAAAACAGTTGATGCAACTCTTTTGTCAAGCCCTTTGAATTAAAGCTGAAAGTGTGCACTTTGATCACGTTTTTGACTATTAAGAGGCAGGGCAGAGTGGGTGGAGACGAGTGTCAGGGGTGCTTTGTGACAGAAGGTTGGCAGCAAGAGTGAAAGGGAAGGCTTACAAGACAGTAGTGAGACCTGTTATGATGTATGGTTTGGAGATGGTGGCACTGACAAAAAGAAAGGAGGTGGCAATGGAGGTGGCTGAGTTTAAGATGCTGAGATTTTCACTGAGAGTGAACAGGATGGACAGGATTAGAAATGAGTACATCAGAGGGACAGCTCATGTTGCGCGGTTTGGAGATGATGTCGAAGAGGCAAGGCTGCGATAGTTTGGCATGTGCAGAGGAGGGAAAAACTACAAAAAAAATGTGTCATAGCCCCAAAAGTTCTGTGCCTAACTGCAGAATAAACTAAGTTTTCACAGTCAGTGTATTAAATTAGTGGATCCAGCAGTGGTACCTGAGGATCCAAGGTAAATACCATTGGTCAAATTATGATTAGAAAAGTGAAACAAAATAAACATTTGTCATCGCTCTGCCACTGATCCTTTGATTGTTTTTTTCTGTCATTCAGTTCCCAAGTTTAGCTGTCGCATGGGTATTCATATCTTTCTGTCTGGCACCTCCCACATACTTGAGGAGCATATAGAATACAAAAGCCAAGGATGCCTTGGAGCTTTACTTCTAATATGACACAGAACAAGTTTAATGCTCTAATTTTTTTTGAGCTCTGACTAGCATTCTTCTGCCTGTGCCATGTAAAGACAGCTTGTGATGTCTTGTCGAAGCAGTGGAAGATCATCTAAATTAGGGTGACGCCGAATTCAAAAGAACATATTAAGCAGTAAAGCAAGCCACTATCAGGCACAAAGAGAGGCAAAGCAATGTGGAATATGTGTGAAACATAGACTAGGCTGTTGGCTTTTGGCTTAAAGTTAAATGGCTACATAAGACTATAACATGATTAAATGTTTCCCTGCATAATCATTATTTCTATAGCAGGTTTAATATAGTTTAATATAATCAATTTCATGTGATCACCAAACAACAATTTCTTGTGGATGAAATCTGGGCACAGCAAATCACAAATCCTGCACAGGCACCACGTTAAAAAGACACCCACCGCTTTTCCTCAGCCCCAGTGGACAATGCAAGGGGGGCAGCTGACAGCCCAGAATTAATTGACATGCCTCTGAGAGGTTGTTCTCTAATAACATATTGATCCACCAGGCCTGATATGCAAAGCATCTGCCAGCGAGTGTCGCTGGCGAGGTGAGACAAATGCCCTCAGAATACCTTTAACCAAGCTGTGTTGATTAAGAGAGGTATTAGGGCCTATGATCACATACCAGTGAGTCAGGTATTCCACTCTGAACCATGTCAGAACCCATCCTCATTAGCAGAAAACATATTACACAAGTAGTAAAAGCTGTGACAGATTCACATTAAATATTTATAAATTACAAGAATTCAGTGACAGGCTCAAGATTCCAGCTTTTTGTGTTGCTTTGCGACAAAAATGTTCAGAAATCTTTACATGAATTTCGTCTTCATGAAAACAGAGGCATACAATTGGTTATTAAATAAAAAGGTAGAAAATGCTTCACTATTCTTTGGAAAAACAGTTAAAAGGTACAGTAGGACTGCAGTATAAAATATTTCAAGCTAGCGAGTGAGTTTTGTGTGTGTGTGTGTGTGTGTGTGTGTGTATGTTAACTGAACGTGATGCATCTAGTAAATTAAAAGGCAGAGAAATTCTACAGTTAGCAAAGCATAGGAAAGTGGACTGGTTGCACTTTTGTGAAAGGGGGAACAATCCTTAACCTTTAAATTTATTTGCAATGTTTAAATAATTTTTTGACTAAATTTTTTGAGTTTTTGTGTGTTTTCACTGCCTCTGCTCCTCAAACTCTAGCACCACAATACACCCTTTCTATGTGGCCTGAATTATTGTACTGTAAGTGGTCTTTGAAAACTGGTATTGACAGGGACATTCTTTACAAGCAAGGTCCTCTGAAAAGGTCAGACAAGACACTCCACTTTAAATAAGACCAAGGTTGTTGAGGGTGAGGACTCACTTTGGTTTGGTAAACTCAAACCTCCGCTGACTGATCAGTTTTGCCCTCTTTAAACACTGCCACATATGCAGATTATGAGGACAATCTTAAGCAGCAATATTGAGCGTACAAGTGAGCACTGAAACAAGGCAGTTTATGACCCGTGTAAGCTTTAACAGGCTTTGAAGTGGTTTTTGAATGAACTCAGTTGGTTTGTATATTAATGACATTTACTGATGCCGTTTAGAGAGCTATCAGAGTGAAGGGAAAACTGCTTTGAATGCTTCAGTGTCTGCAACTAGGGGGACCAGGCGTTTTACAGATTAGTAGGTAGTTCAAACACTACAGTTCAAGAAAAAGGATTCTAGACGCTCAGAATTCTACACTATAATAGCCTATTTTTAGCGGCCAAAGACATAAATTATTGTCCTGCTTCCTAAAGCAGCTGTTTTTTTATGCTTGACGAAAATCAAGCGTGTTGTCTACATCTGTCTGAACATAATTTGTAGTTGGGGAGACAGCGCAGAGGGATCATAAAAAAGGTGCATCTAAATGTGGTGTTAACTAGAGCTCTGTAAAATACATGGATTGAGAAATTGTGTGTTGCCTAAAAATTAGAACACAGAAAAGACCTGCACACCTTGATGAGTATACTTCATTTTATTTAATATCATGAATCACAATTTAAACTTGACCTACATGTTAGATGATAACATACCAACCAGACATAGTGGTGTTTGACAAGGAGCAGAAGACTGCAGGTGTCTAACAACAACACCAGCAAGAAGGAGCATAAGGAAATGGAGAAGTACCAGGGGCAGAAGGAACATCTGGAGCAGATGTGGAAGGTAAAGTCCAAAGTGGTCCCAGTGGTAACTGGAGAATTAGGAGCTGTAGCCCCCAAACTGGAAGAGTGGGTCCAGCAGATTCCAGGTGCAGCGTTAGAGGTCTCCGTCCTTAAGAGTGCAGTGCTGCCTCCTTGTATTTTCCCCAAGGGGTCGCCACAGCAGATTAATCCACATTGGTAATTTGGCAGCAGTTTTACACCAGATGCCTGTCCTGACGCAAACCTCCATGGAGGGAGGGGCTTGTGTCCCCACCTGGAATCGACCCAAGGAACTTTCACTTATAAGGTGAATGTGTAAGCCACTACACTACCGAGAATTATCTAAAAATCACTATTTAACCTGTTTTCTTGTTACCCTGCCTGTGTGTTTTTGAACGAGAAATATTTATTTTGTCAGGTCAGTTGTTTTCAAAGATTTATCTATATTTGTGTAAAGTTGGTTGGAAGCAATTTGTTCATCAAGCTTTTGCTAACTACATTAAATTATCCATAATTCAAATGCTCATGTTTCCAGTTTTGCTTTATATGGCTGTGATGACAAGACAGAGTAAGCAGCCAATCTGCTGTTCCTGGCTGGGATACAAAGCCCACTAATTAAAAGTCTGTCCAGTCTTTAGTCCTTTCTTTGCAGACAGCTCTTATTGGATAGGAGAGCTCACAGTCCTCTGTTTTGCATTTTGATGTCTTCATCATTGTAATGGCTAGTTAAGTTGCCCTGCATTATTGATGAGCCCATACGGTAAAAACAAACCAAACAATATGCATGCTAAAGAAATGCCCTCCAGCGCGCAATGTTCACACAGGCTTTCACATTCATATTATTTTCACTTGTAACATGTCGAAGTTATACACACCAGCTTTGGGTGTCTCATAGCTTTTGACTGGAAAGTGCCCAAAGGGGGATACAGGGAGGCAATTATGCACTATGTTTACAACTGTGGGTTTCTGCTTCCTCTTGTGGCTTATCTGAAATGACAAATGCTGCACAAAATGGCTTAATCTCTGAAGTGAATATAAATGAATGCAGGACATCAGCACCCTCTATGATCTGCGAACTTGATGCCCAAATTTGGTTATGGCCCTAAACAGATGACTCCCCCTCGCATGAGTGTTGGTAAAACATTGTCCCCAGTGGATCCAAAAAAAGTCTGCAAAAACAACATTTTTTCTAGAATCATTTACTTAATTCTCTAATTAATTCCAACCATGTGGATGATTTGAGAATTGGACTGAATGAACGACTTGCCACAAAAGGAAGTATATTCATAACTCCAACAGATTTACCACAGATGTGTGAGTTAAAAAATAAATTGAAAAGCATGATGTGTTGGCAGCAATGCAATTAGTGAGTGACCCGCAGAAAGAAAACGAGACAAAGATGGTCTCTTGTATATGAGTGAGCAAATGCACAGACTCAATATTCATACTGTAGATATCATAACAGTTCTGCACATAAACTTTAGTTTCTCACTGGAGTGTCACAGCTTCACATTAATTTTATCTCTAAAAATGTATCAGATATAAATTACTCCAGTCTTGTGCAAGTGAATAAAATGTAAAATTTGCAAAATATAATAGGTGATGAGCCAGTCTGTTAACAGTGTAATAAGCAATGAAATTACTTGAATTACTTCAAAGCACTGTAACTTATTTGTGCTAACTTTTTTAATTACTTTATTTAGAAGGGTTTTTAAACTGAGTAATTCAGCAAAAAATGTTGACAGCATTTGCATGGCTCGTAAGCAAGCTATAGTCCGTAGAGAGACGTTAGAGTCCCTCTTCAGGTTGTTTTTTTCTGTGTTCTCAGCTGATTGCAGGCATGGCAGAGTCAGTGGCTTGGAGCAATGAACATTGATTTGGTTAACAGAACAGACAGAGTATTTATTCATTACAGACACAGAGTAAGTATTTGTTGCCTTTATTGCATTCCACTCACATCTGTCACAAAGCAACAGTATGATTTTCATATTCCAGATCTAGGTGATTTTCCAGTAAAACACCTTCACACACAACCCTCTTTGTAATAACTCGCAGTAATTGCAAATCCTTCAAATGTGTACGCATTTGTGTGAGGATTTTTTTTAACCATTAGTGCATATAATGGTCATTAATTACTAAAGGAAAATAACTTTGGCTGGTCTGTTATAGTGTCTAAGAACAATTCAGAATGAATGATGACAGATTTCACTACGATGTGGATATTTTAGGCTAGACCCTTTAGTTAGTGAAACTTGAGGCAAAATCAGTCATTATGGCCATAGTTTTCCAGAGAAAGCTCAATTGCTAACAAAGCAGATACGGGGAGTGGCTGAGTCTGCCAGGAGACTTAACTGGAAACCAGAGGGTTCCTGAAGGCTGCCGGCTCAAGACCTGCCTGGACCTGGATACTGGGGGCCTGCTTGTGAACCGCTGGTTCGGGACTCCATTCTGGACCCATGTGTATGGAGGAGACTGGAGGCCAGGGAAGTGGCAGCTTACTTGCTCCCAAGCACTGCTAAGGCGCCCTTGAGCAAGGCACCAAACCCCAACATTTGCTCTCCTTGGCATTTCAATATCCACCTCTTCCTCCCTATTTGTCATGGTCCCCTGCCTTCTGGTCAGCTTTGCTCCTTTTGTCTCTGTCTCTCTGTGTCTTCCCCCTCCCCTTCTGTGTGTGTGTATTGCAGTGGGTGCGGCTATCAGGAGAAAGCTGTTGGCTGACCTAGTTTCTGGGCCCCTCTCACCTGGTGGGTGATTGCTCCACACCTGCTTTGCATGCGATCGTTATGGCTGCCTATTATAAGGCAGCTCTGAACACTGCCTCTGCACCAGATCGTTGAGTCCCCTGATGCTGACTACGCTACGGATCTTCAGAATCTCCTTCCTGTGTGTTTGGATATCTGCTCTGGCCAAGCTCCTTTTCCTGACCAGTCAGCTTCATTACCTGTTACCAGCGTTCTGTGTGCTAGATTTGCAAATAAACTCTGTTAAACTTTTACCAG
>VUQH01058212.1:0-18164 GCA_015106775.1 Etroplus canarensis
ATAATTCAATGAATAAGGATAATTAAGTGACTTACAGGTTCTATCATCTGTGAGACCACAGGAGGGATCCATGTCTCCGTACTCTGGTAGTGGTCTGGAGGGAAACATACATAAAATAAGTAAGCAACCAGTACTTTGTATGTTGAGTCTAATACCTAGAAAGCAATTTATGATGCTGTGGAGAGTACAGGTTCAGCTTAACAATCATGACTCATGAGTCACTAGCAAATTAAATACAACCTCATTTTGCCCTACTTTATAACTATGACCTCATAAAGGATTGTTGTGATTGGGACAGCATTCACTAATCGCAATGAGCCTTTATGAGGATCATTGAGCACTCAAAAGAAGAGCAAGCAGAAGAAGATAGACTTGGTTATTAACTTGTCCCTGGGGAGAGACAAAGATTACAGGGCTGCCAGGCAGGGTGTGAGTCAGAGCAGAGATGAAGGGGAGGAGAAAGAGTGGAGAAAAGGAGAGAAAGGAGTGTCTCTGCATACAAACAAAGTACTGCATTTCTGTTTCTCTTTACTCTCTGCCCAGAAGGAGGAGGGGATAGGACATCAAAATCTTGCTCTGCAATCCCATTTGTGTAGTCAGAGCATTTAAATGAGAGAAGGCAAAATATGTAAATTAGGACAAATATGTGCTTGCACCTACATGTGTAGCTTTGTGCTGACAACAATAAAACCCAGTGCAACTGACGAACTGAAGACATAGCTGCACTACTAAATGGTTACAAAACCAGGAGGTTTAGAGAGCTATAGCGCAGTGTCATTCAGCAGAGAGGGTCTTAGCTGCATTGTTGTGCCAGCTACCTCATCTTTCCATCAGCAGGAGGACAGTGCAGGCTCCATCTGAGCCAAAAACACTGGCTTTAGCCCACAGAAACAGGCATTCATAAACGGTCTGCCTCTATTCCCTGAGGACCCCTACAGTGATTACTGCTCTGCCACTTCCTTTGTCATAATGAAGTCCTTTTTATATAAATGCAAACTGACTGGAGGATATAATAGTTAAAAAAAGGCTTATCTGTTTTTTTTGTGTTTATGGCTGCACTGTCTTCCAGCTACAAACACTGACATCAAGATACTAGTGATGCTTACCTTATGGAGAGAGCACAGGGCTGCTTTTGTCAAAGCCGATTCTAATGATCTTTTTAACCTTACACACCTCTATGCCTGGTTTGCTTGCTAATTCTCTGTCTTCTTGGAAAAGACAAATTAGAGCAGAGCATCACTCAGATTCTTCTGTAATAATAAACCTGCTGCTGACTCTTCCTCCGTCTCTGCCTCTCTTTAACCAAAACCTGCCACCATTTTCCTGGGCTGGTGTTGTTGATCAGTGACTGCCGTTGCGTCACATGACGTTGCCTGAGACCATTTACAGACAGTGCTGCACCTGCTCCCTGGCTTCCTGCCTCCCCACCCTCTGAAGGAGGAGGGAGGATTAGGAGGAGGAGGATGGAGCTCTGTGCTGATTGTCATCACACTTTCGTGCCATTTACTTTCTGCCCGTGACGCTCTGAATCTCAGCATCTGAACATCAAATTCCTTTAATTTATAAATAACATTGCAGACATCTTTAAGGCACATTAAAATTCAGTGATTGTTTTTCTTCAATCATATTTCCTTTTGGTTCTTATCTAGCTGTAGAAAAATATTGATCAGTGATGAATTTAAGGGTCACACTAAGCTCAGACTGTAAAACCTGGTGTTTAGAAAGCACATCAGAAAAAGTAAGGCCGTTATAAATATTAAAGTGTCTCAGAGAAGCCGAGATTAACATAAATAGGAGTTCAACCAGAGTAAGAGCAGCTGGCTTATAAACAAAACCTTGCTTGGGAATTAATCGATAATGAATGAATGAATTAATGAATGAAACATTGTTGTTATTATACACCAGGTACAATGAAATTATGTGTGGCTTCTCTCTATAAAATTAAAACAAAAACAATCTACACATACGGCACATAAGAAAAACAAAAAACAAGCAGCTTAGAACAGCTACTCATAGTTAAGGGCAGCTTAAATCCTATAAAAATCCTATGAAATGAGACATTCTCCAACATATTGAAATGTGCTGCATATTTATCAATACATATGCAGAAATATGCCATATGACACACACAATAATCATTAACCAGTTGATGATACTAAACATTAATAAAATATCTTAATAGATGATGATAGTGATGAGTTAAAAAGTAGAAGGATCCCACCTGGGGAAATCTTCATCCTGCCACTCGTCTTTTACTTCCATGTTCTCCATTCGTAAAGTTGCCTCTGTGGTGCCCATCCCTCAGAGAGGAGAGCAGGGGCCTGGAGCAGTGAAGAGAATTTTTTATGAAGTAACAGCACTCACAGTCATAGAAGAAAGGTGTCATATATTGTTGCACTGCAGGAACATGTGTTTGGCTTGAACACCAAAGGGCGAAGTCAGCTCTGTGGTGAGATTTCATCCACATAATTTACTCGCTTTCATTATAATCAAGGGTCTTAAGTCACTGCAGATCACATGGTTTTCATCCCCCTGTCCACAGGAGCACATGTGAGAGACATGTGACTGGGTGGGACAGAGCCCGTTTTCTGAGCTCAGCTCTCCTCAGAGTCGAATATTATAAACGACTTTGCCCTTGCATGGAATTCAAGAGGCCAATGCAGATGACAACATTCAGGTCTAATCCTCCCTCACTCCTCCTAAATCCCACTACACCACTGCCTTTTGATCTCAATTCACACAAAGGCCTTATGGCACTAAGAGCATTCTTAGAAAAACTTCACTTCAGAAAACATTCATTCATTTGTATTTAAGAGGTTGAAGAGAATTCATGGTTTTGAATGCTTTGGACTGCAAACTTATTATTAACAAAAGGATTTACCATTACAACCAATGTGCATTATAACAGCACCACAGAGACACACTTATAAGAACAGAATGAGTCTGTTTTGGATGGTGACCTGAATCCATTCACTGTGGATGTTCGTTTTTCTTGTGCCTCTCAGGTCATGTATGAAATCAAATGATTTCTGAGTATTTCCAGTTTTGTGGTATATGTTACATTTAGAAAGAATGTGTTTAACCACAAAACACTGCAGTGTAGTACAGCTGACATTCTTGTCAGCAGTGCACAGCGAAATAATGCAACAGTGGTTCCTATGATATAATTACTAGGAGTGGTTTGGTTTTGGCAGCAGCACTTGTGGCTGAGTATAAAATGGAGAACAGCCAACTAAGTAACCGAGGAAATAATTCATTTCCACATCTTTCATTATACAAGAGGAAGAACGTAAAAATGATGAATTGCTCTGCGTAGACAAATTGATGGAATGAGCAGAAAAACAGCAGAAACGAGAGTAAATGATAATTAATGCACTCTCAAGGTTTTGTAGAAAAATTCAGACATATTAAGATTTCTACAAAATGTATGGACAAGTTGACTTTTGCCTAAGACAATGGCACAAACAATCTAGAAAATACTGTGGATATAAGATATAACCTTGTGCAGGTTAAGTGCTCATTTGACTTGAAAATATAAATGATGCAGGGGGAGCAGTTCTACAAAACCATTCACCACCAAAAAGGAGCAGCGAGATGGCTCCACAGCCTTTCTAGGTCATCACAAATAAAACATCCCACAGAAAAAAATGATTTCTCCTGTTGATGGACAATCTTTATGCAACTACAAGCTGCTCATATATTATGCATGCTTAGCATGCATAATAACAATGCAAGGATGCCAAGTCAGTGGTCATACTCACATGAGTGGTTTGGGAGCTCCTGGTGTTGAGTGTCTTCCTCCTCCACGGTCACAGATGCAAAGATTTGAAGGAAGAGTGTCCTGGTTCTCCACATCAACAGAAAAGCATGGTTCACTCTGAAATTCCTCCTCTTGCTCTCGTCTTTCATTAGCTCACATGCACACACGCACACTCATGCACTGACACAGTCATACAGTGTCCTCAATGTCAGTATTAGCCAGCAGCAGGTGTCTGAGGACAGGGGGCACCTCTGTTCTGGACCCCTCCTCCTCTCCTCCTCCTCTGGCCACCTTTGTTGGGGAAAGACTGACCGTGAAGAGCGAGCCGACAGCCTGCCTCTCAGCTCCTACTTCCACGCCACCAAGACACAAAATTCCTTTAATGGGAACGCATCTGCTCTGGCATCATGATCTCTCTCTCTCTGTCTCCCCTCTTCTCTCTTCATGTGGACCCGAATACCTTTGGAGAATCTTTTTCCCATCACCACAATATTAATTCAAAAGCTTCTTTGGGCTTCCAATGTATCCAAATCCGTCTATGGAAGCAGCTTATTTATCCCTTCAGCAACTTGGGAAAAAAAAGCACCAGCCTCTCTGTCCTTTTACTCCATCAGATAATCCTGCTGTTGTTTTTGGTGGTCGGTTGTGTGGCTGCTGTTCCCAGGCAACAGCATCTCTCTCCATCCATAGCCTCTCCCCTCCCTCTATGTCTCCTTGCCCCAGCCTCTTTCATACCTGCTACACCACAACATGAATTATTCAGTCCGTTACTTCATTTGCTCCCAGCCAATAGTATCACCCTTACAGTTTCCTCACATAATATAGCTGCAAAAACTTCTGCACATTCCTGAAAGGCAGTTTTTTGTGTCTTTAAGACATCATTAATTACCTGAATGATAATGCTTTTCTCTAACAGTTACGCTCCTCTTATGCATACATTTGGATAGTTTTTTCCTGTATCTTTAATTTTGCACTGTTCCTGAGGTGATTCCTTTAAAACCCAAGGTCATTTTTTTTTTATCACGAACAATGTGGATGAGTCCAATTTCCTAACAGTTTAATGAAAAGCATTCATGGGAGCTGAATATGATGTTCTGCATTAACAAATGACTCACTGCAGGGCAGTTTGGGTTACATTAGACTGTACCTCAATTATCAGACGCACGCAACAACCCGTCCAGTCGCTCAGCCATTCATACCGAGAACATAAAACAAAACGAGAGGATTCACGTCAAGATTCACGTTTATTTATTTATATATTTATGATTTGTTAGTCTGTTTTTAATCAGCTATACCGAGAACACACATTAAACAGATAACTAATTTTATTATTATTATTATTATTATTAGTAGTAGTAGTAGTAGTAGTAGTAGAAGTTGTGGTAGTACTGAAGTAAATAACGTTAAATAATAGAAAAAATAGAAAAATTAAATCGATGTTAATCAGGTATGATACAGGTTTCCCATTAACTAATAATGCATCTTTGGGTTGTTCCCTCGCATTTTACCCCAGTCTGGCAGAGGTTTGTTCGCCGGATGCCCTTCTTGTGACACAACCCTCCATGGTGAGAGGGGCCGGTGTCCCACCTGGAATTGAACCATGGACCTTTAAGGCGAATGTGTAAACCACTTTACTACAGTTTTTAAAATTGTTTGTTACAGTGTGAAATAAGATGATAACATGAATGTTAAATTTTTCTTAAAAATGAGAAAAATTTAATATATAATGAGGGTTGTTGGATAATATCACATTTTTAGTCTATGGTCTTTAGTGCGCATGCGTGCAGCGATTAAACGGAATGCTATGAAGAACTAGCTATGAAATTCCGTCAATATGATAAACGCTGTCATATATTAATTGTAGTTATGCATTGGATGTAGGCTGTACATGGCACTGCCAGTTTCTCTTCTGTGTGTAAGCGACAACGTTTGTATATCGCTTTCGTGCGCAGTTCCGGTGTGTGACCATCAGCAGCAGCAGAGGGGGTGAACTATCTTGAGGCTCGGTGTCACAGCTCGGCCGCTGTTTGTCAGTACGCTGTACCTCACTGGAGATACCAAGATGGCTGCAAGCAACTATTTCGGCTTCACACATGGTGCCGGTCCGCAGTACAGGTAATTCATGTCATGTGGGTGGGTGTCAGCGAGTGCGTTGAGCCTCAGGTGTCAGCTGTTGCGGTGTATCGGCAGAGCGAAGGTCTCAGGTGGGGTTTCGCTGCGTGGCAGTGCAGATATACGGCTAGCTTGACCCGCTTGGTTCGGTTAGCTAACATTTAGCTGGCTGAGATCGTAGGCCGGCGTTTCCCGACATGCTGCTTGACATTAGGTGACTCACCGTGCTATTAAAGCAGCACCAGTTGGTTCAGTTCTTCATCCTTCGTTATACTATAACAGTATAAAAAAAGGCCCGCAACAAGAAGTGTTGTTGCTGCCTAACTAAATCGAGGTGGCTGCAGCTGTGACTGGTCAGATTTTGGCCGGCGTTTAGGATTAACAGGGCTAGCATTACTGATGGTCTTGTGTCACAAAACTGCATTTTTGAGTTGTATATGACATGCACTTTCAGAGGAAGAAAAATCGTGTTTCGTCATAAAACGGGTAATCTGTAAAGCAGCAGCATGTATTGGTGTTTTCTTAGTGTGTCTGATTCATCAAGCCTGTTTATTTGATAGGTGATCAATTAGTATGTGATGTAGCTGTCATTCCGCGGTTAGTGAACTGTGAAGGTTTCCTGTATTGTCAATTGTGCTGGATTACATTTAAGTCAACAAACCTGACAAACAGAAGTGGATTGATTTTTCCTGCACCACACTGCTCGGGTTTTCCCGTTGACTCCGTTTATCATTTACCCATCCATATTTGTATTAAATTTGTATTAATGCCACTTGACCCTTGCATATAGCGGTTTGTTAGGGTGACCAGATCCCAACAATCCAAAGGTGGGATGAAGAGATTATTTGTGTGTGACGATGTGGGACACATGCAATGCATATATTATGTGTAGCTGGCTTTTTAAAATTGAACAGTACAGACTATAAAGGTTTATTTTATTTTACTGTTCTCATGCCACAGTCTCCTTCCACTCATATATTCCCTCTTTTTGTCATAAAGAAAGAATAAATGAAACTGAGGGTGTATATGCAAAGAACAAAAAGAATATATTTAGGTCAATGTACTTCCTTAGGCATGACAAGTGTTCATATACACTCTATCCATTCTTAAACAGAGTTACACTCAGTGTCTCCTGCTTTTACCTGTCTTTTCTCAAGGAACACGTAAACACATGGTATGACAATGCCTTCCAAACACCGTAATATTTAAGTTATTTAAATGTTTCTTGTTGAACTATATACTGAAGTTCAGCAATGTACCTAAAAGTCATTAAAATATACCTTTGACTGTTCCCTTATAAAAGTCATTATTACCTTAAAGTCCTTCAATCCATTGTCCCCACACACATTTTTAAATGAAATATTAAATAAACTATTTAAAATAAACCATAATGATACAGGGGATTAATAGGAGATAATAAAACCTCAAACTGCTTTTGTGAGTTTTTTCCATCACTGCAACAACTGCAGGCAAAACACGCAACCTGTGCGTGTCCAGCATCCTGGGAAGTACCTGCCTGAAACTATGACTGCTACTTTTCTACAGTCATATAACATAATGTTGAAATCTCAGAATCTAGAAAAATGGCTCAGGTATAAATATTGTCGCATTTTCTCCTTATGCTAAAACCTAAGTGTGCACAGTTTGACTGTTGTCAAATGGAGCTGCTGGGCAGACAGCCCTCGCTGCTTTCTTCACAGCCATTGGATGAGAGCCAGACTTTAGAAAACTGTCTGTCATTCATTATGGATTTTTGAGAGCTAAAGAACCAATCAAAATGCAGGACACAGTCTCAGATAACAAATCACTCCCTTCAGAGCAATAATGCAAACATTTACAGCATTGCTTTAAAACACCTCACATTGGAAGGTGTAAACAATATGACGGATGACTATTTTCTATTTTCAGAGTCACAGTATACAATCAACAGCCATTTTATTAGGTACATTTTGCTAGCACTGGGTTGGACCCCCATTTACCTTCTGAACTGCCTTAATTCTTTGTGCCATAGATTCAACAAGGTGCTGGAAAAATTCCAGAGATTATGGTCCATATGGATATGATTTCATCACACAGTTGCTGCAGATTTGCATGCACATGCGTGATATGAATCTCCCACCATGTCCCAAAGACGCTCTGTTAAATTGAGATTTGGTGACTGTGCCATTTGAATATAGTGAACTCACTGTCATGTTCAGCAAAATGAATTGAGCTTTGTGACATTGCATGTTATCCTGCTGGATGCATGCGTCAAAAGAGGGGTATACTGTGGTCTTAAAGGGATGGACATAGTCAGCAACAATAATCAGGTAGGCTGTGCTATTTAAAGACTACTCAGTTGGTACTAAGGGGTACTAAGGGGCCCAAAGTGTGCCAAGAAACACCCCCATATATTAAAGCACTATCAGCCTGAACCTTTGATCCAAAGCTGGATGGATCCAAGCTTTTGTGTTTTTTACACCAAATTCTGACCCTACCATATGAGTGTCAGCAGAAATCAGGACTCATCAGACCAGGCGATGCTTTATCAATTGTTTGTTGTCGAAGGGCGTGTGAATTGTAGCCTTAGTTTCCTGTTCTTAGCTGATAGGAGTGACACCTGGTGTGGTCTTGTGCTGCCGTAGCCCATCTGCTTTAAAGTTCAAGATGTAGTGCATTCAGAGATGTTTTTCTGCATACCTAGGTTGGCTTCCTACCAACTCTAAACCAGCTGGCCATTCTCCTCTGGCATCAACCTGCCAATAACTCTTAAGGAGGTCCAGCTTTGTTGCGAAAGCTGTGGTCGAGGCAATCTTCTGTCCAAAGAAGAGGGTCAGACTTGTTGATAATGTTAATCTTCCTAAAGTCTGTACAAAAATGATCTCATCCGTTACAGTTAACGGCCAACAAGCAGGGTGAACTCCATGAACTACTGCTGGGCTTTGCAATGCCATGTGTTAACATATAGGTAACCTTTTTCGGTAAGTGTTGTCACCTATCTAGGTTTACTCTGTATGGATGTTGTTTAATAGGACACGAATTTCCCACATCAATATCATACACAGCACATGAGTTTGTAATGGCACTTCAGAAAACAGAGAGAGTTGCATTTTGATAAGATTGACCATGTCAAGTCGCTGTGATTCAGTCAAATGCGTAAAACACAAGTCAAGCTTTGTCAAGTTTTTTAAGCGGCCCAGCATCACTGCCACAGGTGGTCCTTTAACATTAAGCCAAGCTGACTGTATGGTACAGTTAAAGTACCATATCAAAAATCTTTTCCCTTCCTTATTTAAATTTTTAATGAGACCTTTTATAAAGGCTAGGTAAGACTATTAGATGTACGTGCAAAACGAAATGGAAAATTACTTAAAATTAAAATTAATTACTTAACTTATATTATTGAGTAAAATAAACTATGCCAATAGAACTATACATGTCTTGTCACTGATGCGATTCTCATTTCCTCAGTGTGGCCTTAATTGAAAATTAATTATGACATCTCTGTTTTAAGCAGAGTTTAATTTAAGCCCACTTATTTTCTTGTTCGACCTGACACTGAAAAGTTACTGATGCCATTGCCTATAATTGCTGTCTGCCTCCAAAATGCAACCAACAGGAAGACAACTTAGAAACAATTACTTTGCGCTTTTTCATTTAACTTCTTAGAATTGTAATGTTAAAATTGATTGGGCATTAATGTAGACTAGGATTAGGAATTAATGTGATGTCATTATGCTATGTTGCCCAAGAAAATGATGGTGTCACATTAAAGTGATATTAATATTTTGCAAAACAGTCTTGCATGATGCATCACAATATCAGTGTTACTGCAGGAGACAAAAATGCCCAAAAAGGCAAATTACAAGAATCATGTATTTATTCACTGCACTGTGGTTTCAGTGTGGGTGTGAGCCATTATTATTCATAACAGTGTCAGTTGAATCTGTTTAATATTGATCCTGAGTGTTTCTTCACTGCAAGTTGGTTGACTTTTGTTCACTTTACCTTCATTCATTTCATAAGCGCTAGTCATGAAGTCTGAGACTTTGAAAAATCAAATTGGTGAAGAAATCTGTTTAGAGGGGCTTCAGTTTTTAATATATAGGTATATTAATATAGGTATTTGATAATCGTATCACAAGCAGAACTGATTTAAATCTGTTTAGCAACTTTTATTGTTTTTTAATCATAGATGTGATGTATTCTCTCTTTACTTCTCTGCTGTCAATATTTGCTGCTTGTCTTTGGCTTGTGTAGTATTAAATTAATATTTCCAGCTTTTAGATTAAATTAGATTCTACTTTATTTTTGCTGCACAGAGTGCTGAGACACACACAAAAACACAGTTTAGCATATAGCCAGTGCAAAAAGCAGTTGGTTAGATGTCAAACATTTTGTATTACTTTTGATACATGCTTGAATGTTCAGATGTACACTCTAAACCAGACCTGCTGTCAATTTCTCATCAGTTGGTTGTGCTTTGGATAACTGAGATGATATAGTAGTTTGTTTTTGGACCTGGTGTTAATGGTAGCTTAAGGTGTAGGGCACAACAAAATAGTTTGAACCGACTTTGTTCTGTAGGTTTTATGTAAGTTGAAATAAATATTTAAATTATTCAGCAGCATTAGGTTTAAGATGAAGTTTGCCTTCCTGTTTTATTTTCTTCTCCTCTTCCTCAGTACCCAGCCTCCCCCAGCTTACTCCCATCCCTCCACAGCCAGTTACAGCGTCCAGCAGGCTCCAGCTGTGGCTCATGCTGTGACTGCATCTTACTCTCCGGCTCCAGTTCAGGCAGCCCGGCCTGTGGTTTCGGCCCCTTACCCTGCCTATCAAAGCCACCAGGCACCTCCAGACTACACCTACAGACAGCCAGATCCCCTGCAGCCCACCACCACCCCACAGACGTACCAGGTATACTCCGACACGGTCAGTCTCTTTGTGCTTCTTTTATGATTTCTGCTCTTGAGTTTCATATTGCATGTTTGACTTCATGAAGCAACTTTTGTTTTAAGGAATATAGTGTGACTTCATGACATATTTAGACACCAGGGTAGACAGCAATACATGCCTCTTCTGTCTCATTTTAATCAGCAGTGTCTTGTACTTCACTAATTAAATTTAGGTTTTTCCACACTAACTTAATCTTACAAGGAATTGGTGCATGTTGTTAACATTTTCTGCATGGATCAAGTTTAATATATATAAAATGGATGCTCTCTTCGATTCCAGCAGGACAGCTACAACTACGGGCGCCCTGCTGCTGTGACTACCTATGACAATAAACAGTACTACCAGACCAGTATAGCAACAGCTCAGAGGACACCTACAGAAAATTACTACCAGACTGGTGAGTCTTTTTATTTTAGTTTCCATTGCCCAAGAAATATCAGCCATGGCGAACTTATGGGTTGATTTGTAGGTTTTTATACATAATAAAAGCAAAGAAAATGTTCAAGACAGTAATATTGGATAGACTTTATGTATAAATTAGTTGAATTAATTTTAAACCTTATACTGTAATTTTTTTAATCCAAGTTACAGGTGGCTCTGACACCTGTGTTTTTTCTGATCGTGAACACTTTACATCTTTTCAACTCTATGAAAAGGTCTTGGTGCATTTTCAGTGCCAAACATAGCATGTTAAACGCTGTTTGATTGAAAAGGTCACTTCAGACAATGTAGCTTGGATGTCCCTGGTAAGGAATAATTTAAATAGTTGAGTGACTGTACGCTATATGTCAGGCTGCTCATTTTTCTGTAAAGTTTTTTGGCATGTAATTAGACCCACAATTTTAAGAGAACACCCACAAATATATCAAAATGTGCAGCTCAATCAGCAGTGCCATGACTTTGGTAGTGATTTTACTTTCTTTTTTTTTCTCTAAACAAATTTCCTTAAAAAGTGCATCCAAGAGCCCTATTGAAATGAATAGGAAATCATCTCAAAGAGTGATCAACACAGGCTAATTTAGAACTCTAGCTGTCAGGCATATTTTATCATAGAAATGTCATTCTAAGTTTAAATGGGTCACAAAACTTTGGAATTTTGAGACCTGAATCTGTGTTTTGGTATCTTCTATGGATAAACTTTGAAGCATACCATTGTAATACCAAACTTTGTTTCTCTGTCCTTAAATATCTGGACCTTTTTAAACCGCAGCTTTACAGCAAGTCAACACAACTGTTGTTGATCTTATGAACAGCATCTTCATATCTGTACATGCTATTCTTCACTTTAGAAATGTAATTGAAAATTTTAATGGATCACTACCTACAGATAGCTGCTTTTAGCTTCCATTGCTTCTTCATATATCCTGTTAGCTCACATTTGCTGCTGAGAGATTGAACAGCAGCAGGTGCATTGGCACGCTCAATTTTTTCAAAAATTTTATATTTGGCTAACTTCATTGCTTACTGTTCCATTAGGAATCTACTGATTGAGTAGTTTGAATTTGGTACAAAGTGAAAAGACTGAATGTGATGCATACAGCAGCAAATTATTTGTGCAGAACAATGAGTTATGTCCAATAAGACCTGAGCGCCTGAAAAGTCTGCACTGTTCTGTGTTATGTATATGTCTGGTGCTCATTTGTTAGTGAAACGAGCTCCTGCCTGCCCTGTCTTGAACAGTCTGTAATTCATATTGTTTAACTCTTTATGATGTCCGATCTCTCTACCACTACTCCTCTTACTCCACTTTTTCTTCACCCCTCACTCTCACTCTCCTCTCTCCCTATCAGTAGGAGTGAAAAGTGCTTACAGTCCAGCTCCCTCTACTGTGTACAGCCAGCCTCCTCCTCCCCAGAGGCAGGTGACAGCACTGAAACCCCTGGCCCCCTCCAGCTCTGTGTCTACCAGCTACAACATCTACCCAGTGTCCACTAGTGTCCAGCAGCCTCTAACTCCAATTTCATCATACACCCTTGGCTCCTCATTCAGCTCCACTGTTTCAGCCACCTCCTACTCAGGTGAGATAAAACAGACTGTGTGGATGTAGCACTGTGATGTCACCTGTTGGTTTTGGACAAATTGTGAAGCTCTAATATTACCATTTTAGCCACCAACTTGTTGTTTTGAGTTAGAATTTAACCTAATTCTAATTCTGATTAAAGATTCTGATTGATTCTGATAATTCGATGAGAACATCCATTAGGAGTAGCTGCCTGTGTCAGCACTCCATCAGAATCAGAATACTTTATTAGTCCCCGGGGGGAAATTACTTTCAAATTGAATATGCTTTAGACCTTAGCCACTGCACTGTTGGTATGAAAGGGGATACCTTGCTAATTAAAAGTTGAAGCCATGTTTCTTATTGCACACACACATGTGAAAGCAGATTGGATGCTAGTCCTGATGAAATTGAAGTGCTTATTTTCTGTATCACTGCCGATTATGTTCAACCCATATCTTGCTTGCTTTCTTATCTTGAGTGACTCTCTCTACTTGGTCTCTTCCTCTGCTCTTTCACCCTCAGGCAGTTATGATTCAGTTGGCTACACCTCTGCATCCACCCCTTCCTATTACCAACCACCTCAGCAGACTCTCTCCCAGCCCCAGCCTCCACCACAGCAGTCACAGCAACCCCAGCAGCCACAGCAGCCTCAGCCCCCCATTCAGCCACCACCCAAGCAGCTGACAAGCTCATCTTGGAGTAACTCAGGCAGCAACATGGTGACAGCTCCAACTGGAAACACTTACAAAAAGCCAACATTTCACCAGAACAAGCTGCAGAAGCCTAAAGGGCCACCAAAGCAGCCGCAACTCCATTACTGTGACATTTGCAAGATCAGCTGTGCAGGCCCTCAGGTAGGTGATTATAAAGGATTAAAAAAGCTTAAGTTTAGTTCTAAAGGGTTTGTAATAGTTGCTGTAATCCATTTTCAGTGTTTCCACACTTGACCGTTACTTGGGCTGGCCACCTGGGTATATTTGATGACTTGTTTTTGCATATTTTTTGATTTATTTATTTGTCTTGTTTTAGTCCAGCTAGGAGAACTGCACCCTCTGCAATAAATTTACTAGTTAACAATGACCTTTCTTATTTTCTGGTAATTTCTTCTAACCCCAGCCCTTCTCATCTTGAGTTTTCTTCCTTAGCTGTCTTAGTGGTGTGGTTTCTGTTTCGGTGGTTTTTGATATTATATAGCTGCCGCTTCATTGAGGGTCTTGGACTTCAGCTTGTGACAGTTGTCCTCCTTCTGCTTTGGACGTCTGCTGTGAGCTGAAAGGGCTACTCTAAGTAGGACCTGCAGCAGGTAGAGACCAGGTTCTTGTTTCACTACCTAAGCTCACCAAGGCTGCTGAGCACAACAAGGACTACTGGCACTCACAACACTTGACAGACGGTGTAGATGAAGTCTGTCTTTGTTTTCAGAGACTCATTGGAGGGGCAGCTCATTATATAACTATAATATAGTAATCAGTACAAGCAGCTTATGAAATGTATAATTTAATAATTCATTTAAGAAAGTGTGGTGCATACACATGAATGTGCATTTACAAAGATGAAATCTGTGAAAAATACTGTTTGTACATTGCAGAGAATTAAATAATTAAAATAAAAACAGTTGCATGCACCTAATGGAATGTTATGAATGCTTCATTTTGTTTTGTGGCTTTATTTACTGTGTTAGACATACCGGGAACACCTCGAGGGCCAGAAGCATAAGAAAAAGGAGGCAGCCTTAAAGTCTGGTGGACAAACAGGGACAAGCAATGGACCCAGAGGGGTCCAGACTCAGTTACGCTGTGAATTATGTGATGTCTCCTGCACTGGAGTGGACGCCTATGCTGCCCATATCCGTGGGGCCAAACATCAGAAGGTAAGCATAGCTGGAACCCTTTTTTTTTTTCTTTCTACATTTTTAAACATTTTTTGTTATTTCAGAATAATAAGCAACTGACATGCTATCAGTAGTGACCGTGACTGTGTGGTGTACCCATGTGATGTTCCATTTGACCTGCCAAGTCTTGGAACAAAACCTCCCAGAGGGATTTGGGATGGGATTAAGTATCAGGAGCCTTAAATGCTTGTATCTTCCTCTGTCTCTATTTGTCAACCATGGAAAGGTGGTGAAACTTCACACCAAGCTTGGCAAACCTATACCTTCCACTGAGCCTGTGTTGGTGAATTCTACTCCAGTTATCACAACCACAACAGCTGGGAAACCTCCAGTCTCCTCATCCTTCTCTGCTCCTGCCTCGGTCTCAACCACTTCAACTCCTGCTGCAACTCCCAAACCGGTGGCTGTAAACACCTTGACTAAACCAACACCACCAGTCAAGAAACCACCTCCTTTCAAAATAACTGTCATTTGTAAGTGAGTTAAATTATTGTGTAATTAAATTAGGATTTGTTTTTCTCCTAATATCAAATATTTGTTAAGCTAGACTATTGCTCTGAAGGTAAATATTTACCTCTGTCACACAGCTGTGCATTGCTCACTTGCTTTAATATATGTATTCACTTATTTAAAGAAAGGACATCAGCTGTCCTTCATTTGTTTCATATAGTTTTTTGATGATATTAAGAGGTGTGTCACATTGTATGAGCATGAAGGTTCTTATAGAAGGTCTTAAGTAGGTCCTCTTTGTCCTCAGCATAACTAAAATAATTTGAAATAGAATTTGACAGTAATAGTACTGGATACACAGCTGCAAAATTTGCTAAATCAAGAAGTCTATGGGTTTTCCTAACAAATGGACATTTAAAACAACCTTATTAATTCCGCTTGGAGTAAGATGTTTGAAGCAGCTTGTATAAATAACACAATAAAACCACAAGCTGAATGTGTAATAAAATCCATAAGACATGTGAATAAATATTGTTTGGCTAGATAAGACCACAGAGGAGGTTCATGGATGTAATGAAGAAGGACGAGAAGAGGGCTGGAGTGACAGAAAACATGCAAGGGACAGGATGAGATGGAAGCAGATGATCTGCTCTGGTGACCCCTAACGGAAGCAGCCCAGAGAAAAAGATAACTTTGATAAACACAGGCTCAATCACGAAAAGATTGAGTTGAGGCCAATAAGTGAATAAAAGCATGAGGTATGATAATGGTAAAAATGTCTTAATGCCACATGTAGCTGCCAGAATTACAGAGGTAATGAAAACTTTAACGATTAGATTTACAAGCAGGTAAAATGTAACAAAAATTCATCCACAAGGAAATATCCAGAAATGGCTGAAGGATTAAACCATAATTTTCTGCTTTTATTGTGGTTGTTTTCAATAAGTTTACTTTTAATCTTTCAGATGCAGCCTTTGCAGTTAATAATCTGCTTCTTTAATATAGTGTGTCGGTCCCTAGTGGTATGAAAAGTTGCTTTGTGGAAATGCTTCTCAGTCCGAAGTTTTTACAAATGTGACACCTGGCTGGTTAATCTGACTCTTCTGAAATGTGTATGTTAAATTTAGGAGTCAGACTGGAAGTAGAAAGCTGTGTTTTCCAATAAATGAGCCTACAGCATTCCTTAAATAACTTCTTTAAAATGTCAACATCTGGCCTGCTTCACAGCCAATAAGCCAGCCAGTGCTTCCCCTGCAGCTGCAGCAGCAGTGGTGGTGACAGCCAAGGTGGAGGAGCCTGTGCAGCCTTCAGTCCAGAAGATGGAACCACAGAGTGAGGATGAGGATGGTGACAGAACTGGAGGCCAGGGGGACATCCAGCCAGTGGGACATGACTATGTAGAAGAGGTAAGCAGAAAATGTTTTCAATCACACTCTGATGTCTGACCTTAATATTTTGATTAAAATGAAAAACTTTTCAGTAAACGTTCACGTAAAATGCATCAAAGTTATTCTATAAATAATTGTATTATCATGTACTTTGCCTGAATTTCTAATATTATGGGACTCAGCAGTAACCAAGTTAATAGAGTAATATATCCCAAATATTCTTGTGTTTATATTCTTAGAGCACTGACCAGATTTGTACTTTCAAGTATTAGTACTGGCACAAAACCCAGAAAGCTTCGGCCATCAGTTGTAATTATGATTACATAGTTATGGTATATCTAAACACTGATGTCATTTTGTGTAATGAGTTACATTCCTGTGTTGTGTGTTCATCCCAATTCATGTCTCTTTCAGGTTCGTAACGATGATGGAAAAGTGATTCGATTCCATTGTAAACTGTGCGAGTGCAGCTTCAATGACCCCAATGCTAAAGACATGCACCTAAAGGGAAGGAGGCACAGGTTGCAATACAAGGTAAGAAAAATGTTGGAGCATTGCTAAGCCGGGTCCTGTCTGAAAACTTAATCCAAAGTACCCTTTTTAGATATTTTTGCACATCACCATCCACTGTGACACTCCATAACAATGTTTAAACAGCTCATTTCTTCCTCCTGTTTTGTTTTACAAAGCAAAATGGGGCCTTTTGGCTGTTTTCTGTGGGGGTGGATATTGACTTGGTCTCATTAGCTCTAATGCCTAAAGCTTTTTCTAAAATCCTTTCATAATGAAACTGTCTTTAATAACACCGTTTTTACGATACATGCAGCCTCTACATTTCATATTTAAAAGTGTAATATTACGTATCACTGGTTACACTCAGATATACCTACCTCTGAAACTAGACACTGACTCTCCAACCTCCAACCTAATAACCTTGAGAAAGTGATCCATGCTTTAATCACATCTGGACCAGACTCCTGACTGGTAAATGTCAGGAGTCTGGTAAACATACACTAGTTCTCATTTGGCTCTTGCCGGAGGTGGTCGCATTTTTCTCCCTCTCCCTCCCTTATCGCTGCTGCCTGGCTTCACTTGTCTTTGTCTAGTCTTGTCTAACTCTAACTCAGAGACTCTCTCAGTCTTGTTCTCTAAACCAAGGAATTATGGATTTGATCAGCTGGTCTCTTAACGCAGTTGACACCATCTTCTTGACGAGAAGCCTGGGCTCAGGGGAGCCTGACTATCCTGCAGGAGCGTTTGTCGCTGGATACACGATGGACGGTTGGGAGAAGTGGCGTGTTGTGAGCCTGGCAACACTCTCAGTGGAGGACATTGAAGACATCTACCTATTTGCAATCATGATAACGGGGTTCTTGCTGATTGGAGTTGGTACGGCCCTGGCTTATCGACGACTGTTGAAAGCGGTTACAGCTGTTCAAAATCCCACAAGGCTGGCCGGCATGATTGAAGCAGTGGGTAGAGCCACGAGTACTCAGACTGTGTTAATTGAACGCAATATGGATAAAATCTGGAGAAGCTCGCGACTCTGCAACGGGAATGGACAAACTTGCGACCAGTGATGGACATTAGATCAACTGCAAAATTGGAATGCAGTTCTTCGCCCTA